>LR812536.1:11804999-11872499 GCA_903798195.1 Danio kyathit | reverse complement strand
ATTCATTTTCTTTTCGGCTTAGTCTCTTTATTAATTAGAACCGCCAACTTATCTAGCATATGTTTTACACAGCCGATGCCCATCCAGCTCCATCCCTACACTGGGAAACACTCATACACTCTTGCATTCACACACATACAGTACGGCCAATTTAGCTTATTCAATTCACCTGTACTACATGTGTTTGGACTGTGGGGGAATCCTGAGCACCCGGAGGAAACGCACGCCAACACGGGGAGAACATGCAAACTCCATACAGAAATGCCAACTGGCCCAGCAGAGGCTCGAACCAGCGACCTTCCCGCTGTGAGGCGATCTTGCTACCCACTGCGCTACCGTGATGCCCATTTTCAGAGTATTTCCTATAATATTTTTTTTTTCTGGAGAAACACTTATTTATGAAATAAATTAAGTTTTACATTTTTTAAAAACAATTTTAAGGTCCATTGATTTAGTTAGCTCACATCCTAGTTTTGTGGTGAACAATTCATGCGTGTTATTTAGAAGAAAAAAAAGGTTTGCCCTTGTAATCTAAAATTGAAATCTGAAAATGCACTTCCTGTTTGTTTCCAGTTTAACGCCCTATTCACACGGGGAGTCAGCATCAATGCTTCCCCTTCACTTCGCCGAACTGAATTGTGGGTTTGTTGGCACTGCTTCAGCGGCGTTGCTCGTTGCAGAAGTTGGGAATTTATCAACTTTTCAAGCGCCAATGGAAGCATCAGCCAATCAAATCGCTATATGCAAATACCCCAGCTCAGACAGTAGCCGATTGAGGACTTACTTCATTGGCTGATGCTGCTATGACGATCTTGACTATCTGTCAAGCTTTGACGCCGAAGCACCGTGTGTATCGGGAGTAAGTTGGGGCTACGCTCTCGTCATAGCAGCGTCAGCCAATGAAATTAGTCAGCAATCAGCTACTGTCTGAGCTGGTGTATTTGCATACAGCGATCTGATTGGCTGACGCTTCCGTCGGCGCTCAAGTCATTCATTTCAAATGGAGAGTAGTCCGGGAGTTGTGGGAAGTTCTGATCATTTCTGTATGTGTAAAATTCGGATCCGATTTGCAAACTCCTGACTAGACTGTATGCGACCGGTCGACCGAATATGATGTATTCAAGTGTTGTCCAAGCAGGTCCGTGCACGCAGGATGAGAATTAGTCGTTTTTTTTGTTATTTTTTTTAAATCAGAAAAGTCTATATTAAAAAAAATTTTATTCATAAATGAGTAATAAAAAAAATTATTTTATTATGTTGTCTACATTCCCTCCAAAATTTTTAGCGGTCTATGAGTTTATTGTATTCATTCATTCAACCATGGATAAGAATAAAGAATAAAGACTCTTGCTTTTGCACTCCTATATTTTCTCCCATGGTGCACGACAAAACTGAAACAACAAGGGGCTGTTTGAGACAGTTGTGTCCGAATGTCGTGTGCAGTGGAAAGGCGGCTTCAGATTCTGTCTGTCTGAGGTATTGGGCGTGGCTAACATACTTAACCACGCCCCTTCAACTGTCAGTTTTGACAACAAACAGAAATGGCGAGGAGGAGTCTGTTAGGTTGTAATAACTCTCCCCCAACCTTTTTCCTGATCTTTCTGAATGAAATGCCTACTTTATCCAATCAGCTTGCAGTAGAAAAAACAAGGCACGCCCACTGTTGTTTCATTTAATATTTCATTTCTCTAGGAACAGTAAAGTCTAGATAGGATATAGCTGCGGATACTCACATCAATATAGCATCATTTTTGTGACAGTCAGTGTATAAGAATAATTAATATTTTTACATTACTGTGACGGTTGGGTTTAGGGTTGGGGTAGGGATAGACGTTAATAAAATACAATTTATAGGATAATTTAATAAATAATATAAATAATACTTGGTACAACTACTGTTTTTACATTACTGTGACAGTTGGCTTTATGGTTAGGGTGGGGATAGACATTCAAAAAATACAATTAATAGGAAATTTAATAAATAAATAATATAAATAATTCTGGTTAACTTCTGGCTGCAACCGTATCTGATCTAGCAACAACTTCTAGGAACTGCATGGCAATATGAAAAAAAAAGTCGCAGCTTCTGCTTCATGCAGACTTTAAGAAAATATATTTTTATCCAAATTACCCTAACTTGCCTAATTAGCATAATAATGTAGTTATGCCTTTAAACTGCACTTTAAGCTGAACAGTATTATCTTGCAAAATAAGTAGAAAATTTTATTTTTTAAATGTTATTAAATATATTATTTTTAAAAATATGTTGAAAAAAAATCTCTCTGTTAAACATCACTTGGGAAATATTTAAAAAGAATTAAAATTCCACAGGAGGGCTAATAATTTTGACTTCAACTGTAAATAAAGAGAGGGAGGTATAAATAAACAATCAAATAAATAAACAATCAAATAAATAAATCAATAAATAAGTCAATAAATAAATAAATAAATAAATAAAGGGATGTGTAAACACTAGTTTACGTTTGTCCAGGGGGTCCATTCACTCCACTGGGAGACGAGCAGTGGGTCTCTGCAGCGAGCGCGCAGCTTTCTGATCAAGCCCTGAACTTTGACCTTTGAGCCTTCCTCCCATTCTTTAGTTTTCAGCTGTGGAGAAATAAGAGCGAGTCAATTCAGTTCTTACTAAGGTTAATTCATTCCTAAAGAAAAAAACTACAAGTCCTCAAGTCTCAAATATTTGAGAAGCAATTTAAATTTCACAGAGCTAATAATAATTGTCTTCAACTGTATATGATAACATTTAACCACATTTAACACATATTTTAAAGCGCCTTAATAAACTGGATTATATATATATATATATATATATATATATATATATATATATATATATATATATATATATATATATATATATATATATTTAATGCACATAATCAGTCTTTTTGCTTACTAAACAAAGCCTAAAAGAAATGCAGAATGACTATGAATGTTTCAGGATGTGTGTTTGTGTGCAGGAGATTATGTTGTACCTCGCCGTCATGTCGATTCTCGTACTGAATCTGGTGCGTCAGAGGAAAGAAACTCTGTGGCTGCGGCCAGGAGGATGGAGGCTTCACCTCCACCTCGGTTATCTGCTTATCACTGCCCTCATTCTTTACTCTGCAGATGGAAATGTTTGGATTGGCTGGCTTAACTAGGAAAAAACAACAAATAACATTCAGTCAGCGATGATGTGAGGCAGACCAGTGTTTACTTTTTAGCTAACTAGGGTGTATGATGATTTAAAGGGGACCTGTTATGCAAAAAGCACTTTTATAAGGGGTTTAAACATAGTTGTGGCAACAGTCTGTGAATATAATCAGGATCTAATGGTAAAAATTCATTAATTCTATTTTTTATAATCACACTTGATAAAAACAGTTTGCAGAAACACTTTGATTCAGATTCTCCCTTTGTACGTGTCATCGGAGGGGGAAAGCCCCGCCCATTAGTGACAATCTCTCTCTCTCTCATTAGCATAGACAGCCCTGAGTGAGAAGCAGCCATCTGCCATTAGAATTTTTATAATGACTAAAAGCCATTATAAATGTGGAGTTTTAGGATGCACAAAAGAGCACTACTGTAGTCTTGATAGGGGCCGATCACACCGAACGCGTTTTTTGTGTTGAGAGGCGCATCTTTTGAATGGTTTACTAACAGCCGTGAGCGTTTTGCGTGCTGCTTATGCACCCTGCCGGCCTCACGTTTTAACCTTCTGCGTCTTGTGTGTTTGTCATTGCACGCTGTGTGCTTGCAGTTGAATAAAGTCAACTATGAGCGGAAAAAGCGCATTACGTTAGTCGCGTCTTTTTTATTCTCCAATCAAATGAAAGCAGAGGCGGGTTTTCCATTGAGATGACAGCAGTGTTTGTGTTGTCAAGATGACTACGGACATTTTAAAGATGGAACAGAGACTAGCGGTCACTGTTTCAATTTATCTAGAGCTGTATGACTTTACAAATCTTGAATATCAATATTATCACAATATTATTAAATATTACATTTATAACAATATCAACAGCAGCTCTCGCTCACAATACACAGCTGATTCAGTCATTGACTTGTGACATAAAAAAGCGCACCTCACTTCTTTTTTTCTTGTCAACAAACAAGGCAGTGTGGTGCGCCTCAAGTTTTTGGAACGTAAAGCACGTTCGGTGTGATCGGCCCCATAGACTGCCTTTTTCTGAGACACTTTTTTTGACAATTTTCATTTTTTCACAGAGATGACGTTATTCCTGTTTTGAATCTGCCACTATGCTGAAGCATAGGCGTTTACAGCTCCGCCCCTTTTGAAAAGAGCACAATCTCATTTGAATTTAAAGTGACAGTCACCAAAATAGCACAATTAGGATCGAAGCCTAACAGGGGCAGTTTCAGAGAGTTAGTTGTTGGATGTCAAATATTTTTAGCTGAAACTTCACATACACACTATAAGGGAAGTAAGAAACTTATTTTATATCTTGTAAAAAAGCATAATAGTATTAATAGTATAATATAATTAGAGTATACTAGTAAGTAAATTCGCATTTATTTATTTTAAAAATGTGACCGTATTCTAACTTCATTGGAAAATATAAAAAAAAAAACCTTTATGTAAGTATATAAAGATATTTACATTTTACTTTTCTTCAAAGACTATTGTTTGTATTAATTTATTAGTTATAGAGCCACATTGTGCGCGCAGAAATCCGCAGATTTCCGCAGATTTTTAGCTCATCATTCAGTTTATTTACTTGTGTAAATGTGTGTAAATTTATATTTATTAAGTTTTTAAATTAATTTCACTAATATTATTGTGATATAATATTAGTAATATTAAAATGTACATATGATTTATTTACAATACAGTATCTTTTTCTGTCTTTTAGTAGATATATTATATGAGAGACTTGCTTTGTTTACCAAATAAGTGGATCTAATTGGATTTGCATTGTAAACATTAAATACAAGTTTTAAGATGTTTTATTTTTCATCTCGTATATTAGGTTTGTAGTTATGATACTCCTAAAATCATTCTGCCTAAATCCGCAGATTTTTTACAAAATTCTCAGCAAAATTAGCAAAAAAAATGTCCACAGATTCTGTCTGGCCCTAGTTATGGGTTAATGTTACTTAAAATAAAACAAATCAGTAAAAAGTAAACCAAATTAAAAATAAGTAAAAACTATATAGACATTTTAAAAATGAAACATTTATTAAACTTTTTAACAAAAACAACAATGGAAAATATAAAATATATATTATAATATAATAATAAACTATTAATGAAGTAAAATTGTGTATTAAAAAATGTATACCATGCTTAGCATACACCCCTCACAAATCTGTCTTTTAAATTCATCTTTTTAATAGAAGGCTATACAAAATTATATTTGTGCATATACATTAGATTAGTCAGTACTGAAGTCAAATCTGGAGCTTATCTAACAAAATAACTTACGATAACGGTCCAAAAACTATAGTACACCCAAATGTATAAAAAAATATTAAATACAAATTTTAAAAAGAGGAAAAATCAAGAGAAGCAAAAAAAAATTTAAACTTAGTTGAAATTTTGTAGGTTGTAATTTTTTTTGCAATATTTTGTTTGAATTTAATTGTATTATCTTTAATAAATATGTTTGGTGACTTAAATATTATATATATATATATATATATATATATATATATATATATTTTTTTTTTTTTAATAAACCTGTTCTGTTTAAATGCACCACAATACTTTGCCTATATTCACTGAGAAATGGATCAAAATATTCATTTTCTAGATGGGGTGTACTCAATTATGCTGAGCACTGTAAAATAGCAAAATAATCTATCATTGTCATTTTACTTGAACTCTGATTAGGTCCAAACACTTACTCGATATTCATCTGTGAAATGAGCCTGATATTTCTTTAAATCTCCAACTGAGTTAATCAGTATTCAACCATTAACCCACGATCTGAACTCACCAATATCTCTCAGGAAGAAGCTGTAGTCAGTTTTCATATAGCAGCACGCAGAAAGAGCTTCTCCTGTTATCTGCAGCCGCTCAGACTCCTCAGAATAGGAATCGGTTGAATGTGGGAGAGAAAATACCCCGTCCACAGACTCTGACACCCAATTTCCATTATCCCTAAATAAATGTATGAAACAATCTCGATTGAGTCATCCATATCATCAGCTTCTGGTTTCTGTGGGTGTGTTTGTGCGTCTGATACCTTGAATTGCGTAGTCTGAATGCAGTAAATGCGTCCGATCTCCAGAAACATTTGATGCGTTCGGTGCAGGAGAAACTTTCGGCTGTGCAGTTGATGTTAAAAGCTGAAAAGGAAGAAAGAAACGTCTGTGTCCAAAACTGAAAGTATAACTGTTTCCTGCATTATAGCTTAGACATTCAATGACTCGACATAAAGCTTATTATTATTTTCAGGAATATATGGTTGAAAGGGGACCTATTATTAAAAAATCACTTTTATAAAGGGTTTAAACACAAGTAACAGTGTGTGACCCAGATAGCATACAAATGTGGGCCAGTTATTATAAATATGTGGGCCACTTTTGGCAAATATTTGGCACAGTAAACTCTGGGTAATGTGGTTGTGAGCCTAAAGTGGCCCAGAGAAAATATGGCAAATGTGGCCCAGTTATTTTAAAACATATGTGGGCCACTTTTGGCAAATATTCAGCACAGTAAGCTCTGTGAGCCTAAAGTGGTCACACTTGATAAAAACAGTCTGCAGAAACACTAGTTCTGAATAAATATCTAATCAAACTTTACATAAAAAATAATGATTTCATTTACTGCTTCAATCAAGCCTACTAAAGATACTATTGTAGTTTTTATTTGCATATTTATTTATCTTTTTTTAGTCTTTAAAAAATGTCTATATATTTTTATTTGATCTTTTTTATTCATTTTTATTTAAAAAGTAAGACTCTGTATATGTACCTCTGGACATTATTTTAATTTGTAATGTTTTAATGCAATGTTGTTTGGTTAACTAACTCTGGTTAATGAATATCAGGATGCAAGCTGGTTCAACATTCCTGTCAAGCGTTCTAATTCCTAACCATGAGATGAGATTAAAAATGAGATGTCTGGGCTTTTCGGCTGTTTTGTAAAGGGTTTAATCAGTGTAACATAAAGAAAATATCTAACATGCACTTTTAGGTGTTACTTTTATGAGAGTATGATTCATTTAGGTCACACTTTATAGTTTTATTAGTTAACATACTAACATTTACTAAGTATGAACAATACTTGTACAGCAATTATTAATCATCGTTCAAAATTTACTATTGCATTATTAAAATCCAAATTCGTGTTTGTTAAGCATAGTCATAATGCACTGTGAGTTAGCATGAACTAACAGTCAACAATTAACTAATGCTAACAAACATGAAGAAATACTGTAATAAATGTACTGCTCCTTGTTTGTTCATGTTAGTAAATTCAATAACTAATACAACTTTTTATGTATAGATTTAAATTACAATGCACATTTTAATGGAGTATTTCCTCAAACTGAGATTTTTCTCTTGCAATAATAAACCATAAATTTACACTTAGCAGCTCCATACATACACCAAACTGCACAAAATTTATTCATGTTTGTATTCTGAAGGTTGTTTACTGAGGGAATTGTTCATACTTAATAACAGGAGAGTCCCAAAATCTTCTCTGTAAAAACCTTTGACTCTAATATGTAAAATAAAAAAATAGACAGGAATTTTGAACCTAACTTCATCCAATGTTCAAATGTTTCTGTATGCAAATTAGTGCATGTTTAATGAAATAATACCTCATTTGCATATTTAATTCTTAAAATTTTAGGACATATATAATTCTTTATGTAATTAGAAGTTTGGTGATAACTTTTGCTTAATGTTGTTTTACACTGTGCAGTGTTCAGGGTTCACAGGTCATCAAATTTTTGGAATATCAGGGGATTTTAAAAAGGTCTATTATTCCAGACATTGAAAGTAGGAGAATTTAATAGATTGTTTTGTCCAAGTCATGGAATATCAGGTTTTATTTGTCATTTTAAATTTATCTAAACTTATTTTTTTTTTCTATATCGTGTTTTTAACTTTTCACTTCAATTTCTTTCCCACTTGTCAATAGTTAATTAAATGCAGTCACCAGGCTGTACCTGTTAGAAACAAACGTCTGTGGCTGTTTTTTGCCTGCTCAGTGCTTAACTAGTCTTTCCTGCATTTTGCAGGGAATAATTTTATAATTAAAAAGAAAAATGACAAAATAAATGTATCACTTTTATTTAATTCTCTTCATCATTACCATTTAAAAACATTAATAAAATGTCAATTTCATGAATGAATATAATGAACGTAAACTCGTTCAAATTGGTTTTGGCTGAATGTGCTTTGTGATAATGTCACATGATGCATTTAAAGTGGATCACATACACTTAGTTGCAACAGCCTCATTCCGAAAAAGTAGCCCTATATACATTTCTGAAGATCGCGAATTATGTAGCCAGAGCTAAGTATGGCTGCATTTCATCTTTAAAATGAACGCTACGGGGTGGTATGAGGCTGTTCCTTTTTTCGTTTATAATAGTTGGTTGGTTGGTCAGTCAGTTGGTCAACAGCGGCCTCTGGTGGATTTACGTGAGAACAGCAGGTGCAGATTGCGAGAGAGAGTGGCCTCTGGTGGATTTACGCGAGGTGCGAATCACGAAAGAAATTTGAGATCTGAAAAAGAGTACACAGCGGCCTCTGGCGGATTCGCAAAAACAAAAACTGCAAAAAAAAAACAAAGCTACTAGGACATATTTGTCGCTCTCCAGAAATGTATATAGGGGTACGTAATCAGAATGAGCCTGGGTTACGTACCTAAGAAGAAGCGCAGCAATGTACCATGTGTACTGCATAACAAAGCGATTTTATAATATTATTTGATATAAAACATTGCATGAACTGTAATTGTACAGTGTCCTATATCTGTAGAAATTCTAAAACATAAGCCACCTCCTCTAAGTTTTGTGCTAATTCCTTGAATTTGCGTTAAATTCAGCTATCACAAAATGGCTTTTTTTAATTGAGGGACTGTTCAACAAAACAGCTGCCCGTTCTATTTATTGTACACTATAAAAAAATATCTGTAAATTAGCTGTTTTCGGTATTTTGTGATTCAGGTTTTTATTTTTCCCCATTTATTTCTGCTTTTGAATTGGATTATAGGACCTCGATCTTACTTATAACAACTTTAAACCTTGAAAAGTTTTAAAAAAGTGACTTTTATTAACATTTTTAATAGTTTAAAGTTATATTTTGTCTGGGTTATAGTTGTATTTTACGCTACAAAAACCTTGTAATAAACTACCATTACATTTTCTGTTCTTTTACAGACTCATTTCTTTATATTATTTCTTATACATTATATTATTTCAGACTACTAAAATGTCAATAAAAGTCACTTTGGTAAAGTTGACAGAGCAGAGATCAAGCTCTCATAATGCAATTCAACACATAAATAAACGGAAATCACTGTTGATGAACATATTTTTTACAGTGTAGGTCATGGAAATTTATGTTTTAGTCAGTGAAATTCAGGTGATATGACATTTGGCGTAGAGTGTGAACCCTGAGAGTTCTGACCTGTAGTTTCTTTGGTCTTGTCCAGCAGGAGATAGGTGTAGTCCTCCAGACCCTGTTGACTCCAGCAGGTGTAGTTGCCGATCTGATCCTCGTCCAGGTCCATCAGGGTCAGAGTTCGACCGCTGACTTTTTCAAACTCTGATCCTGAGATTTTTGATATACTGTGTGCGTCCTGATGCTTCCACGTGATTTCATCTTTACTCGTTTGACAGGTCAGGATCACGTTTGTGCCTCTCTCGCCAACTTTAACTACACAAAGAGAAACAATTGACAGAGCTGATGCGTAAATGTACAGCTGGAAATAAATTGGAAAAATAAAGAGGCCATAGGAAAGTTTATCTAGATTTAATGGATTTAATACCTAGCAGGCACCTTGATGTCAAAAGTACATTAAAAAAACATGTCAAAAATGCTAATCGATTTGATGTCAATAGGGCTACATGGACTTTTAATTTTCAGTCAGCCAACCCAAGTGCTAATGTCTTTCCATTACAAAAATACAACTTTTAAGATCTGATTATTTTAAAAATTAGTCATCTTTACTGCCTGATAAATATACGATATAAAGCACTGCATTAAATTCCATTTTTCCCACATGTCTTTAAAATATGAAAATTTACTTTTTTTCAACGTATTTTTAATGCCGTTTCTGTGCTAGCCTGCTGCTACTGACGGCATTAACATTTAACCAATGGTCTCAAACTCAATTTCTGGAGGGCCGCCGCTCTGCATAGTTTAGCTCCAACCACCTCCAAATCACACCTGTTTAATAGTCTTTAGTAGTCTTGAACACCTTGATTATTCGGATCAGCTGTGTTTGATTAGTGTTGGAACAAAACTGTGTAGAGCTCCGTCCCTCCAGGAATCGAGTTTGAGACCTATGATTTACATGGTCTTTCTTCTTGTTTTACGCTTGAACATCTAAATAAATGCTTAAGTATATTTAACTGATTGTATTTTAATTACATTACAACATTGATTGCTGTAAAAGGAACCTCATGAATAACATTAACCATTCACTGGAAGTTTATTGTTGGCTGAAAAGCACTAGCTGTGCATATAGCCCATTGATTACCTTGATGTCAAAACGACATCAAATTGACATCTAACATCGGTGTCAAAAAACGTTAAAAATCAGTTGCAGGACAAGGTTTTTTGACTTTTTTTTTTATGTCGCCAATGTTAGATGTCAGTTTTGACATTTACATGCATTGTAGGGATGCAAAATACAGTATTCATTTGTAATTAAAGCTTTCAGATTAATAAAGCCTTTCTAATATTATTTTAATAATTTTTATGTCATTATTTTGGCCTTCAAAAGAGCATTCATGTGTGGATGTCCAACACGATCTCACGGCAAATCATAACTTTTTGATTTAGTAGCTAATTTGTATGAATTTGTACGATCTCATTCATACAATACAGCACGATTTGCTCATCCCCCAATGACGGTTGGGTTTAGGGGTGGGATTGGGTGCCGTGCTTCCTTTTTAAAATGATACATTTTCGTACGACTGAAGGTTTTGACATCAAAACGATTTGCCGTTATCAAGGTTACCATTGGTTTTAGTTGGTTGGAATAAGTAAAATGTATTATTTCTTTGATAAAATTTCTTCCAAATTTATATTAAAAATCTTTTAATAAAATCTGAAAATCTCAGTTGATCAGAAATTCAAATATTTTCGCGAATCCACCAGAGGCCGCTGTGTACGCTTTTTGAATTTTCTCACACGAGTGCTATTCGCACCTGCTATTCTCGTGTAAACCCACCAGAGGCAGCTGTCGACTGACTGACTGACTGGCCGATCGACTAATCCACTCCCCTCCTTACCTAAACCCAACCAATAGTGTTTTAAAAAGCACAGATTGACCAGTGCTCACCCACTTCCCTAAACCCAACCGACATTGTTTTGAAAAGCAGTCCAGAAAATGAAATGCCCCTGATTTTAAGCATGTTTTCACATCTTACCACGTTCTCACCCTGTTATTTGCTTGTTTATTTTGTTTTTTGCCTTTTGTTTCACTTGCTTTCTAAAACCGTTCTTCATCGGACTCGAACCCCGTTGTCACGGTCAACTCTGCTCTGCGTCTCAAGTCCGTCAACGTGCATGGCAAGCTACTGGACAAACTGGTAACAGCGGAAAAAAAACGTCCACACTGAGGTAAGCGGTCAGCTTCTAGCGCGAAAAGAAACGCTGCCATATCGCCCCGTAGCATTTGTTTTAAAGATGAAATGCAGCCATATGCATCTCCAGAAATGTATACAAGCCTATGTTGCAACTATTGATATACTAAGGTTAACACATTTATATTGTGGCTCTAAATTACAACATTTTTATTTTATATTTAGAAGAAACGTCATCAGTAGTTTACAGAATAAAACAAAAATCACGTTTTACTCAAACACAATGCTATTGCAAAATGTTTATAATAATGATTAGACAACACAATAACAACATTTTTAAAATCAGAAGAGTTCAGAAATCAAGATCACAACAAATGAAAACATTCGTGATTCTGACCAATTTACATTTTCAAAAGAAAAATATATAATAATAATATTTGAAAATTGAACCGCCAACTATTCCAATATGTTTTACGCAACGGATGTGCAACCCAGTACTGGAAAACACCCATACACACTCATTCACACACACTACGGTCAATTTAGCTTACCCAATTCACCTATACTGCACGTCTATGGGAAACTGGAGCACCCATATAGGTGAGCATACGAACTCCACATAGACATGCCAACTGGCCCAGCCGGGACTCAAACCAGCAACCTTCTTGCTGTGAGGCTACAGTGCTAACCACTGAGCCACCATGCCTCCCACCTATATCTAATGAATGCAGAGAAACTCAGAATTTTCTTGTAGTATTTTTTTGTATAGCTGCGCTGTTCTGTTTCTTAAATCTGATTGACTGAGAGCTGTTTTCTGGAACCAATTCGCTGTCAACAGGACCAAACGTATTGTAATTCTACAAATAGATGACCTGAATCTGTGGCAGAATAAAGTATTTCCGCAGTTAAAAGTGTTTTAAGACTCTGTGGTTGCTGTTTATTTACACACTTCTGCCATCGAACTGTGCAAAAAGTGCTTCTATTTATAAACGCAGTGTCGCACTCGTATCTCGCGTGTAATATTGTGTTTATAAATAGAAGTACTTTTGTAATACCAGTCAACATTTTTTCTGTGTAGAGAAACAGAAGTAGGGAAATCCCCATTATTAAAAACTGTGTTTGTGCGTATAATGTTGTGGTCAGTGCCCTTACATTTCCCTGGGAAAAAGTTAAGCGCAGACAGTCTCACTATGGACAAACAGAGGAGAAGGATGACTCTTGTCAGCTGACACATCTGCAGAAAGGAAATACAGTTGATTTAATACACAGCTGTTTAATATTCACTTACTTTAGATACAGAACATGTATAAGCAAACTAATACCTTATTTAATTAGTGTATCGATATTAAAGGGATTGTTCACTTTTGCTTAACACAAATAATAATAAGATTGACGGAAGCAAACAGTTGGTCAATATTGACTTCCATAGTACGTAAAAAAGATAGGCTACTGTGGAAGTCAATATGGACTAGAAACCGCCTAGTTCCTAATATTCTTCAAACTATTATATTTTGTGTTTAGGAGAAAAAGAAATTGATACAGGTTGGGAAATCTTGAGGTTGAGTAGCCTAAATGATGGAGAACTGATGATCTCTTTAACTTAACAGGAAATCTATATTTAAAATAATTAATATTAATAATTAATTACAACAAAAAGGTCATCTTAAAATACAGTTATTAGCTGTATCTATAAATGTTACTGACAAATGGTTAAAAATAAGTAGAGCTGAATTATTTATATGTATATAATCATAAAATATAATAATTAGTAGGCCTAATTAGCTGTATAAAATGCTGACAAAACAATGTATATATGATAAATATATAATTTAGATAGATAGATAGATAGATAGATAGATAGATAGATAGATAGATAGATAGATAGATAGATAGATAGATAGATAGATAGATAGATAGATAGATAGATAGATAGATAGATAGACTTACTTTGCGTTTATATTTGGATATCGATTAAAATGATTGATTTAAAGTAAATAACATATGATATAGCCATTTAATTAATATGAATTATTAAAAGCATTTCATAAGATTAACAAAATATGAAGATAATAAACATTTTAATAAAATATATACTTAATAAAGTACAGAAATAGCCTCCTAAATAATATGAACAACGAAAGATTGAGTGAAATACAGTGCAGGATAGATTTATTTAACCCAAAATAAATAGACTAGCCCTATATCTCAATAGTTATTGTTAAATATATATTTTGTTATTATTATTACCTTCTTTTTCTTGTATTTTTGAATAAATATTATTAATAAGCTAAAAATAATAGTCTATATTTTATTTATGAGCCGCTTTTATACGCGCTATTATTATTATTTATTGTATTTTTATTTAAATATATGAAATAATAGCTTTTGGATATGTCTTTTAAATGACAATAAATTAGCAGTGCTTAAATGAACCAAATGAACTTTCTATTGTAATTTCGTAGTTTCTCCAAGAGTTCTGCAGTCTTACCTTCGCTGTATCTGCTCTGTGGTGCGCGTCAAACTCAGCGCCGAGGCAATAAAAGTCCAGTCCAAGTCAGTCCGCTCTGTCCGCTGTGCAGTGAACTCTCGTGGGGTCTGTGCGTGCTTTTATTCCACACATTCCCACTCGATAACACCCACGTAACCCGTGGGCAAAATGCTGTTGCTTCTTAGAAAGAGTTTCCCTCGAGCTCACCATGAACAAGTGTTAGATTCACCGCTGTTCTCTTCCTCTCTCTGTCATCAGATCTCCCGCGCAACTTACATTTCTGTGCTTGAGTTAAATTATTACAATGGGTAGTGATCATTTACTTCATTTAGTAGCTTACATTATAAGTTTGGACACATATTTTCCCCACACTGTAAAAATAATCCGTAAATAAAATAACAGTTTTCCGTATTTTGTGATTCATATTGTTTTTGTTTATTTCTGCTTTTGAATTGAAATATGGGAGCTTGATCTTTCTTCCAAACACTTTTAACCTTAAAAAGTTTGAAGAAGTGACTTTTATTAACATTTTTAATAGTTTAAAGTGATATATTGTCTGTGTTGGTGTTGTATAGGCTTGTATACGCTACAAAAACCCTTGTAATAAACTGGCAATACATTTTCGGTTATTTTACAGACTTATTAATTTATATATTATATAATTAGATTATATATTACTTATAAATTATATTATTTCAAACTACTAAAATGTCAATAAAAGTAACTTTGTAAACTGTTGAAGTTTCATCAAAAGACGACAGAGCATAAAAGTGCCACAATGCAATTGAACTATAAATAAACAGAAAACACTTGTGAATCACAAAATAGGGGGAAATGTTAATTAAAACATAGGCCTATATTATTATTAAATTTAAATTCCTTTTAACCCAATGCTCGGTTTGTCCAGTTAATAAGTCCTTAATTTCAGTTTATATTGTGTATCAGTGTTGGGAGTATAACTCATTACAAGTGATGCGGGTTAAACGTAATAATATTACTTTTCAGTAACGCATGACTTCTCATTACTTATTTGAGTTACTTTTTTAAAAAAATGTAATGGAAGTTACTTTTTATTTTATTCTCCCGCGCAACTTAAACTTCTGTGCTCTGCTCTTGAATTAACATATTACAGTAGGTAGTGATCATTTATTTCGTTTAGTAGCTTACGTTATAGCTAAGTTTGGACACATATTTTTTTCTCCACACTTTTAAAATGATCCATAAATTTGCAGTTTTCCGTATTTTGGGATTAATATTTTATTTTTTTATTTGTTTATTTCTGCTTGAAATACATAGTGACTTTTATCAACATTTTTAATAGTTTGAAGTGATATATTGTCTGGGTTGGTGTTGTAGCCTATATTACGCTAACAAAAAAACTTGTAATTAAGTGCCAGACATTAGACTTATTACTTTATAGCTAACCTATATTATTTCTTATACATTATATTATTTCAAACTACTAAAATGTCAATAGAAGTCACTTTGTTAACTGTTGAATTTTCAACATTAAAAGACGACAGAGCATAAAAGTGCCATAATGCAACTGAACTATATAAATAAAACACTTGTCAATCACAACATACGTAAAGTGTTAAGTTAAAAAAAAAAAGAAAAATAAAATAATATATATATATATATATATATATATATATATATATATATATATATATATATATATATATATATATATATATATATATATATATATATATCAGTGGCGGCTGGTCAATAGAGGGCGCTGGGGCGCCGCCCCCGTCAAGTTAGACTCCTTTAATATGTCAATATTTATTATCACAAATATTAACAAAATAAACTGATTTAATTATAACATTCTAACATTTATTGTAGTCATACTAACATTTATTGAAAAAAAAATGTATGAACAATATTTTTTCAAATGTGTACGGGGCGCCGGACTAATGGGTGTCTATGTGGGTACACGAACTTTTGCAATGCACGTGATATGAGGATAAGCTCTAATTGGCCGGTTTTAAATTGTCTTTGGGGCGCAGCGCTCTGCGCCCCGAACCCTCCTATTTTCTTGTTAGAACGAATCATATTTGTTTTTATATGATTGGCCTTATGTGATTGGACCATTCTCACTTACACCGTTCACTCAGCAGCAGCTCGTCAGTTAGCTGTGCTGACCTTAAATCATATAGTGAAAGCAAGTGCAAGATGAAGGAAAATTCTGTTGTATCTTTGCAAATATATCCGTTCACAAGGCGTTTGGATGAAGAAAAAAAAGAATCAAGATCGACCTTCCTTGCAAAACTAATGAAAACAAATTCACCAGCAGTCAAGTGATCGCGATTCGCGAGCGCGCGTACACCCTTGGCTTTTCCAGCACTTGTTATGACCAGGGCCAGACGGAATCTGCGGATGTTTTTTGCTATTTCTGCGGAGAATTTTGGTAAAAATCTGCGGATTTCTGCGGAATTGTTTTGGGAGTCTCATAACTAAAACCTTAATATGTTAAATAAAAAATAATATCTTTTTAACTTGTATTTAATATTTAAAATGCAAATCCAATTCGATTAACTGTAAATAGTTAACTTTAAGTAAATAAACAGAATTAATAATAGGCTAAAAATCTGCGGAAATCTGCGGAAAATCTGCAAAAAATCTGCGGAATTCTGCGCGCGCAGATTCCGTGTGGGCCTAGTTATGACAAACGGAGTTGACTGGCAAGTTCTAATGTAAGTCATGCCTTTTACTGTTTTTTTACTGGTGACTGAGATGACTGACTTTAACCAAAAGCTCAAGAAATTTGCAAGCCAGAAAAAAAGGAGAGCAAAATTAATTTTTAAGTTGTGCTACTGGCCAGTGATTAGGCAACATTTGTGTGTGTTTACTGATTATCTTGATTACTTCATTACTGATAAACCCAAATTGAACTAAAATGAACTGATTTGTGATGCATTTATTGTATGCTTTAGTCATTTTTGTTTTTTGGTACATCACCTGAAAAATGGCTTTTAATGGCTTTTAAAATGCGCCCCCCTCACATTTTTTAACACCAGCCGCCACTGATATATATATATATATATATATATATATATATATATATATATATATATATATATATATATATATATATATATATATATATATATATATATATATACAGAGATGTATAAAGTACTAGAGACCCAGACTTAAGTAAAAGTACAAGTGCTCTATCAAAAAAGTGACTTGAGTAGAAGTTGAAGTGCTCTTTAAGCACAATACTTAAGTGGAAGTACTAAAGTATTCAACATTTTTTGTACTTAAGTATTGCAAGTAGTTTATTTAAAATTTTACTACCCAAGTACTGAAAGTAAAAGTGCAAGTATTGCGTTATGTAGGTATTTAAAAAAGCAGTGAAAAGACATCATATTGTTTTGTTTATTTTAAATATCTTTTTTAGAGCACAAGATTAAGCAGAACAAAAAGAACCATGGTTTACGATTTATTACATTAATGCAAACATGGACTGTAAGGGCCACGGGTGGTCTTTTTTTCTCATCGCCACGAACAGTTGAAAGTAAAGGAGTTGAAGGTGGAATTTCTGGGTTTTCTATGTCGAAAACGAACTAAAGTGCTCTCAAGACAGGCAGGCAGTGCTGTCTTCTTTGATCGTCTGATCAGTGAATGATTGATTCGTGGCATTTTTATAATTGTAACGAGTAACTATGCAACACATTAAAAATCTACTGGAGTAAAAGTATTAAACTCTTTGAAAATAAGTACTGAAGTAAAAGTAGAAGTAGGAGAAAAAAACAATACTCCAGTAAAGTACAAATACAGCCTTTTAGTACTTAAGTACAGTAGTGAAGTACTTCTACTTCGTTACTATACATCTCTGTATATATATATAGTGTAATAAGTGTATTTAGACTAATTATTAAAGTCTATAATAAATGCAATTAAATGTAAATACCTTTTAAAGCAATGGTTGGTTTGTTCAGTTAATAAGACCTTAAAATGTCAGTTTATATTGTGTATCAGTGTTGGGGTAACGCATAACAACGCGAGTTAGACGTAATAATATTACTTTCTAAGTAGCGAGTAAAGTAACCCATCACTTGTCATTACTTATTTGAGTTACTTTTTAAAAAAAAAAGTTTTATTTTATTCTCCCGCGCAACTTATACGTCTGTGCTCTGCTCTTGAGTTAAAGTATTACAGTGGGTAGTGATCATTAACAGTAGCTTACATTTATAAGTTTGGACACATTTCCCCTACACCTTTAAAATTAACCTTAAATGAGCAGTTTTCCGTATTTTGTGATTTATATAATAATTTTTTTATTTGTTTATTTCTGCTTTTGAATTGAAATATGGGAGCTTGATCTAACAGTTTTACCCTTGAAAAGTTGGAAAAAATTACTTTTATTAACATTTTTAATAGTTTGAAGTGATGTATTGTCTGGGTTGGTGTTGTATATTACCATACAAAAACCTTGCAATAAACTGGCAATACTTTTTAGATTATTTTACATACTTATTTATATATTATTTCTTATACAGTATATTATTTCAAACTACTAAAATGTCAATACAAGTCACTTGTAAATTGTAGAGTTGAATCAACATCTAGAAAAGACGACAAGAGCATAAAAGTGCCATAATGCAATTAAACTGTATAAATAAACTGAAAACAATTGTGAATTGTGAATCACAAAATACGGTAAGTGTTAATTAAAATATATATTTTAAAGTGTATATAGACTAATTATTAAAGTCTATAATAAATGCAATTAAATTTAAATTACACCTTTTAACCCAATGGTTGGTTTGTCTAGTTAATACGTCCTTAAAAGGTCAATTTATATTGTATCAGTGTTGGGACTAATGCAAGTTTGACGTAATAATATTACTTTTCTAAGTAGCAAGTAAAGTAACGCATTCCTTGTTATTACTTATTTCGGTTACTTTTTTTATGTAAATGCAAGTTACTTTTTATTTTAATTTTCTTTAAAAAAATAATTTGCTGAATTAAAATTAATACGTAATCACATTATTTGAACTCATCTACAAAAGGAAAAGGAGATTGTCTCAACGGTCAGTGATTTTACTTAACTAATAAAACAAAAAAGTACAAAAGTGGTAAACACACTGCTTTAAACTTTCAATAAACTGTATCTACAGCATGTTTAGCTATGGGCTTAGGAAGTTCTCAGAAGATAACATTATCTTACATTTTTAATGTTTTTTTTAAAGGTAAATGAATACAGTGTGTTGTTAATTACAGAGCTCCTCTATTTAAAAAAGAAAGAAGAAAAATAACCCTACAAGTCCTGAAAGAGATCAAGCCACAGCCAGGGAAGGAAAATAACTCAAAAGTAACGTAACGCATTACTTACCATAAAAAGTATAAGTAACACAACTAGTTACTTTATTGGGGAGTAACTCAATATTGTAATGCATTACTTTCAAAAATAACTTTCCTTAATACTGTGTATTGAGTAGTACAGATTTCACACTTTACAATAAGGTTTCATTAGTTAATGCATTTATTAACATGAACTAATAATGAGCAAAACCTCTACAGCATTTATTAATCGTAGTTAATGCACTTTGAGTTAACATGACTAATAATAAACACATTTATTTTCATAAATACTGTATTAAATGTATTGGTCATTGTTTATATTTTTTACAATATAAAAATTATTATTTTAAAACAGCAAAGTTTATAGGGCAAAATTTACGGAGCAGATTTTATATTTCCGCCTTTTGATTTTTACTTTTATTTTAGTGTTTTATTTAGCCTTTTCTTTGACATAGAAAATAGATAAATACTTGGAAAGTACATTACTTTTTTCAGCATTTCACAGTGACAAGGCTAGACATTTTGTAATGTGCAGTTTCAAGAGACAGTCCCCCCAAAATTCTGTCATTATTTACTCATTCTTCACTTGCCACAAACCTGTTTGAGATATTTTGAAATATGTTGGAAATTAATAACCATAGACTTCCATGGTATTTGTTTTATGGAAGTCGATGGTTACTGCAGATTCTTCAAAATATCTTCTTTTGTGTCCAACAGACGAAAGAAATTCATAAAGGTTTGAACTGAGTCTGAATAAATAGTGAGTAAATTGTAATTTCTGGGTGAACTATCACAATATCCCAAAGGAAAAAGGTCTGAAATATGAGCTTAAAATATATATGCCTACATTTTTTATTTAAATGTGACTTGTAAATGTGATCTGTATCGGTATCATACATACAAACACATCATCCTGTTGTTGAAAATGTCTCATTAGACAAATACAGTCCAAATAAACACACAAATAGGCTGTGTTTTGGTTTTTAGCTTCATTAAAAAATAGTTAACACTAAAGTGGATCATGTGTATTTATTTAAAGCGGATTTTGCAAGATTTATACAGCATAACACAAAATGTAGATCCTAAAATAATCCACATAGATGTGAATTACATGCTGTGTTTATAAAGAAATAAAGACATCCATTATTTGATTGCATGGTGATGATGGAGTGTTTTCCGACATCCTTTAAAAAGAAGTTTGACCAATAAAAACTGAATGTAAAATTGGTCAAATTATAGACAGCAGCGCTTAGTTTCTTGTTCTCATCATGTATTAGCTTTTACTTTCACACATTTTCCAGAATGAAATTAAAATATTTCTTCAATGGCATTGCATGAAAATCTTTATTTTACGTTTTCACACAATGGATGAAACTCTTTTGGTTCCACAAAACAAAATTGCTGTTGGAAGTGGTGTTAGTAAGGCCAGCAGGAGGCGCTCAACTTGCAGTCTGTGTGAGTCTTAATGCCCCAGTACAGTGAAGGGGACACCATACAGTGAGCGCCGTCTTTCGGATGAGACGTTAAACTGAGGTCCAGACTCTCTGTAGTCATTAAAAATCCCATGGCACTTTTCGTAAAGTATCTTGGTTTCCTGGCCAAATTCCCTCCGTTGGCCCTTACCCATCATGGCCTTCCAATCATCCCCATCTATCGAATTGGCTCCATTATTGTCTCTCCACTCCGCCTATAGCTAATGTGCGATCAGCACACTGGTGCTGTTGTCCCGTAACTGCTTTTGCATCATCCAAGAGGATGCTGCACACTGGTGGTGGTGTGGAGAGACCCCCCTCATGATTGTGAAGCGTTTTGGGTGTATGGCCATAAACAAAAAATGTGCTATATAACTACACAGCAAAACCCTCTGAAATTGACTCAGTTAAGATTAGAGTATTTGGTCCCTCTCTAAACTGAGTTAAAGTTACTCACGTTAATAAGACAATGAGAGGATTAATTAGGTGATGATCGAGCACTGATGAACACCTGCTGTTATTAAACAGAAACACAGAAGAGAAACACAAAACTACAACTGACTTCAGTCACAGCCTTAGATGAAATACGCTGAAATATAATACATTGAATCTCTCAAAATCTCAGCAGAGAATCATTAAGCAACTCCACAGCAGCTTTACTTATTACCAACCTGTTTGCCCTTATTTAAAGAAAAAATTTTACTTAGAGGATTTTGCTGTGTACATACATTACATTACATTACATTGTACACTGTTAGAAATAAAAGTACACGAGTTGTCACTGGGGTGGTACCTTTCCAAAAGATACAAATTTGTACCTAAAAGTTCCATATTAATACCTCAAGGTATTAATATTAGGTATTTAATATTATTAATAACATATTAGTACTTAAAAAAGTACAAAAGTGTTCCTCTTAAAATTTGTAGGTACTAATATATACTTTTGAGGGACCAATGTGGACCCTTCAAGTACAAGTGTGTAACTTTTGAAAAGGTACCACCCCATTGACAGCTCGTGTACCTTTATTTCTGAGAGTGTAGGTAAAAGTTCTACAGAAATAACATTATTTTATAGTGCGAAGAACATTTTTTCACTTAAAAGAATCAACTTAATGCACTAAAAATAAAATTTGCGTAATTAAATAGTTCCATGGATGCTTAAGTAACACTCCACTTTTCTGGAAACTTTTTTAGAGTTAAACAGTCGAGTTTACCAATTTTTTTTATCCATTCAGCTGATCTCAGGCTTTAGCTTATAGCATAGATCATTAAATCGGATTAGTCTAGAGGTGCCCAAACTCAATCCTGGAGGGCTTTCCAACTTCTTTCAACACACCTGCCTGGAAGTTTCTATACCTAGAAATAGCTTGATTAGCTGTTCTAGTGTGTTTAGTTGGGGTTGGAACTAAAATATACAGGACACTGGCCCTCCTGGACCAAGTTTGAACACCCCTGCATTAGACCATTAGCATCTCAGTCAAAAATGACTAAAGATTTTATTTTCTATTTAAAGCTTAACTCTACTGTCGTTAACACCCGCTACTAATGTTATCACTCGATTGAATAGACGTTATCAGTGGTTATCAGCTGATAGATGTGTTTATAAAAACACAAGTTCTTTATTTGCATTAATGGTTTCATTAAGAAAGACTCTGCATTTTTTGGAAAAAGAAATAATCAGTCAAGTTAAACAGTTGAGTTTTACCATTTTAAAACCATTCAGCACTTTTAGCTTTAGCTTAGCATAAATCATTGTATCGAATTAGACCATTAGCATCTCACTCAAAAATGAGCAAAGATTTTCAAGGATTTTTTTATTTAAAGCTTGACTCTTCTAGTTTGTACTGAGACCAAAAGAAAAGTTGCTATTTTCTAGGTTGATATGTCTATGAACTATACTCTCATTCTGGCGTAATAATCAAAAACATTTGCTGTACCAGCACAATGATGATTTATGATGATTATGCAGCACCTAAAAATCGGCTAGCTTCCATCCGTATAACCATCATGAAGACTTAATGCCCAGTGAGCAAGTTTCTTGATTATTATGCCAGAATGAAACGTTCCTAGCCACATCAATCTAAAAAAATATCAGCGTTCTATTATCACTCGATTAAATGGGGATTATCAGTGGTTATCAGCTGATAGACATGGGCCAGTAGGGACCTTCTGCGCCTACTGGTACGCTCAGAAGGCTGTTATCATCCATCCACATGGTTAATCAGCTATACTAATAGAGAAGACTCCAGATCTGTTTTTACATTACTGTGACGGTTGGGTTTAGGGTTGGGGTAGGGGTAGACGTTAATAAAACACAATTAATGAAGAATTTAATAAATAATATAAATAATTCTTGTTAACTTCCGGCCTGAGCCGTATGTGATCTATTAACCATGTGGATAGATATTACCAGCCTTCTGAGCCTACCAGTAGTCACAGAAGGCCCCTACTGGCCCATATCTATCAGCTGATAACCACTGATAACACCCATTCAATTGCAAGAAAATGAAACGCTGATATTTTCTAGATTGATGTGGCTAGGAACGTTTCATTCTGGCATAATAATCAAGAAACTTGCTCACTGGGCATTAAGTCTTCATGATTGTTATATGGATGGAAGCTAGCTGATTTTTAGGTGCTGCATAATCATCATAAATCATCATTGCGCTGGTACAGCAAATGTTTTTGATTATTACGCCAGGATGAGAGTATAGTTCATAGATATTTCAACCTAGAAAATAACTTTTCATTTCTTTTGGTCTCAGTACAAGATGTAACTAAAGGAGTCAAGCTATAAATAGGAAAGTCTTTGGTCATTTTTGAGTGAGATGCTAATAGTCTATTCCAATTCAATGATTTATGCTAAGCTAAAGCTAAAAGTGCTTTCGCCAGACCCGGAGATTAGCTGAATGGATTCAAAAATGGTAAAACTCAATTGACTGATGATTTCTATTTCCCAAAAAACGCAGAGTGTTTCTTAATGAAACCATTAATGCAAATAAAGAACTTTAATTTTTTAAACACTCAGTAACACTTGCCTTTAGGATACTAAATCATGTTTAATAAAATATATGATACAAACAAAGGATAGTTGGAGCTTAATTAGCCAAAATCTATGCCCTCTGTGACTAGAATAACAACAAAGCTGACTAAACATAACATTCTTTAAGCTATCTAAATAAGTTCGGTTTTAGGTTAATTTAGGACCAGCATGAGAATAGTAAAAGAATTTTGAATCGTCTTTAACAAAATCAGTCATTCAGGGTGTAACAAAATCTTTAACCACAATGAGCAAAAGAGGGAAGTGAGAGAAACATGAAAGGCCAAAACTATATGGTTCAACTTCAGTGAGTTTAAAATAGGTTAAAAAAGCTTTTTTCGTCTAAATATACAGTATGTAGCAACTCAGTTCTAACCATCAATATGGTGTCTTCCTAGCCCAGTCAATCTGCATTCTAAATAAAATAATGTGTCTGAATTCCCCCTACCGCCTCACGTCCACTACAAATAAATGTGTGACAGAAACCAAACATGATGTGGTTGAAGGTGATAAGAAGTCAGATAAACATCTGCGGTTCAACTGTGTAAAAGTGTAAAACAGTAGTTCCTCTGTTCAGACTTTGCTTTGCAAATGAACTAAACACTCTTACTTCTGTGTGTGCCATGCAGGGGGAAACCATATCTGCTGGGTTGGCGCTCGGCAATTTTGGGTATTTTATATGCATTAATGTCTTTGTGACTGTTTGGTGAACCTTTGCATGTGACGAGGATACAGCGAAATGTCGATTCCCTATAGACACGCATATGTCAGAGTTTATAAAAGGTAAAAGGACTGACATCATTCTGGCAGGCCCCCAGTGATGTCAGAAAACACAGCACAGTCTTTAAAGTGTAAAGACAGTCATTAGGTGTTATAAAAATTGACTCGGCGAGGGCAGAAATTTCCTCAAATGCATACATTATAAAGAAAACGAAGCATTTCTGAGAGACTCAAAGGCTAAATTTAGGGAATCTCAATTTTGGGGCAGATTTGTATTTTGAGCTCGCTGCTTGGTCTGCTTTAAAAAGCTGCAGGAGATTATGAGGAAGTCAGGCTGCAGAGACTCTCCCCTGTGATGCCCCTCGATATTGTGATGCCCACGTCCTGAAAGCACCCAAAGGCACAGAGGTACTTCTGCTGCTTAAAGGCTATTTGACTACATGCTAAATGCATGTCAAGGAAGAACTGTTCTGAAAAGACAAATCTTGTGCACTGCTGATAATTTCTAGAAAGCCAGAATTGGTTTGTTCCCTCATTTAACTGGTCTATGCAGATGAAAGTCCCTAGAGAAGCCAGTCACTTCTTTACTCTTTCAAATGGGTCACAAGATGCTGGACATTCCTCTTCACACAGTTACCTCTGTGACTTTTAACTCTTTCTGCCAATAATGGGGTTATTAAAGGGGTAGTTCACCCAAAACTGACAATTCTGTCATCATTTACTCAGACTTTTATTGTCACAAAAAGAAGATTTCTTTGAATAATCTTGAAAACCAGTAACCATTGACTTCCACTGTATTTGTTTTTCCTACTATGGGAGTCAATAGCTGTGTTTTCATTCAAAAATGCCAAATATATTTATGGACAAAGCTGATAATATTGCATTAAAAACATCTGCAAATGAAGTCCAATGAGTCAAAGAGAACAAAAACGTCACTTCCTGGCCAACTGGCGGCAAATATCAAGAAGAAAAATGTAATTTGCTGCGGTAGGAGAAGCAACTGTGGGGCTTTTTTCTTATTAAATAAATGAAACACGATGAATGTGCGGTGGCTTTTGGAGGAGAAACATGCTTAAGACAGTTCTGGAGGTGATAATAATATAGTACTAATAATAATATTAATAATAATACTGAACCACTGTGATGATGGACTTTGGCTGAGGGATTTTACTATGACCAAAACAGCATTTCAGATGTTTTACAAGGTTCCACTGGTTTGTCCATTAATGATGTCCCATCACATTACATGACCTGTTAAAACAAAATCACATAACATTTTTAATGCACATGCTGGAATTTAGTCGGTAAATGTGTTTCCATTGTAATTTACGCAAATTTCTTTCATCAGATAAAAAGTTTTGTCACAGGAGGACGGAGACCAGAACTGTTAGTAAATAGTAAACACAACCCAGGCTCATTTTGATTACGTACCCCTATATACATTTCTAGAGAGAGCAAAAATACGTCCTAGGAGCTACGTTTTTAGTAGTTTTTGCGAATCCACCAGAGGCCACTGTGTACGCTTTTTCAGATCTCAGATTTCTCTCGTAAGTGCCATTTGCCCCTGCTGTTCTCCTGTAGATCCACCAAAGGCCACTGTCGACTGACTAACCGACTGACTGACTTACCGACCGATGTCCCCACCCTACCCTTTCCCTAACCCAACCAATAGTATGTTAAAAAGCACAGATTGACCCGCCCAACCTCTTCCCTAAACCCGACCGCAGTGTTTTGAAAGCAATCCAGAAAAAGGAAAGCCCTCGCATGATTTTTACCACGTTTTCAGATTTTACCACATTCTCACCCTGTTATTTACTTTCTTATTTTATTTTTTGGCTTCTGTTTTTGTGCTACCCGCCTTCTGGAATCGTTCTTCGCCAGACTTGAACTCTGCATCTCAAGTTCGCCGACGTACGTGTCGAGCTACCGGACAAACCGGTAACAGCTGGAAAGTCGTCCACATGCAGGTAAGCGGTCAGCTGGTAAGTTCAAAAAGGAACGGCATCATACCGCCCCGTAACATTTGTTTTAAAGATGAAATGCAGCCATAAGTAGCTCTAGCTACATAATTTGCAGTCTCCAGAAACGTATATACAGTAGGGCTACGTTTTCAGAATCAGCTTATGTTGAGTAAACAGTTTATTGAAAGCAGTGGCAGATGGAGATAATATGACTAACACAAGAGTCTATTGCAGCTTGGAGTGAAGTAGTGGTATGGATGATATGCAGCGGCGTTGATGCGATCCAAGACCTGTGAAGAAATTATGTCAAGGTATCCATAATCCTGGACCAGGCCGTATCCTGAGCTGATGCTGTGGTGGACATGGAGGAGCGGAGAGCATGAGACTGATTCCTGAAAGACCACAGTGGGCCATCCTGAACACCCGCCGGTGACCTCTCCCACCTGTAGCTTCTCCAGAATGGATGTCCAGTGTTCTCCAGACTCCGCCGCCTAGACTGTAGATCTGCAAAGGAAGTTTGGCCAGAGGAGATATTGTCATGTCCAACTGAGCCTGGTTTCTCTCAAGTTTTTTTTCCTTCACTTTCGCTAATTGGTGAAGTTTTGTTCCTCGCCACTGTCGCCACTGGCTTGCTTGGTTTGAGACTTGTTGAGCTGCGCTTTCAGACTTTGGACTTTCAGCAGTTAAAATTAAACCACACTGAACTCAACTAAACTGAACTTCAACTCTGAAAACTGGACTGACACGGGTTCAATTTACTAGAACTTCTATATTAAGCTGCTTTGACACAATCTACATTGTAAAAGCGCTATAGAAATAAAGATGAATTGAATTGAATATGGAGGGACTGGAGGATGGATGGAACTAGGTTCACAAGGTTCACAAACACCAGATGAAACCAGGAGGGAATCACACTAGGAATGAGAGAGACGAGGAACACTGGAGATAACAGGGAAACAGGACCGATAAATAATACTCTGAAATAGCTAGATAGCACTAACCATGAGCGTTTGTCCTTCTGTCAATCGACAAGACCGGTGACGATTTTTCCTACCATGTCAGATTGTCCTACCTTCCATTCAAAAAGTAGGTAGCACATTTTGATAATGCAATATGCTACCCATCAGATTTTGCTACCAGTGTAAATTTTAATGTGGAGTAGTGTGATATGAAGCTGTAATATCACCCTAACCTACCTAATCCCTAACCCCAACTTCAGAACCATTCAAATGCAGTGTTGGTAGCATAATCTGATGGGCAGAATAAAATGTCAGGACACTGAGTTTTATGGGGCTGGAGTGAATGGCTGGGGATGACGTGTAGTTGTGGGACTAATTAAAACTGAGGTGAGGGTGATCGGAGTGATGGGGGTGACTGTGAGCGGGGAGATCCTGGCCTGGCTGTTACATATTTATTCTATAATTAAGCGCATACTTTTTTTTCTTCTTTTTTTTCTTTTTTAAAGTTTAACGCTCAACTTGCCATTTCCATTAAGCCCTGTCTTTATGCCAAATTCCAAAATGTGCATTAACATTTGTGTGGAAACATGGTTACCAGTTTCTGACATTTTTCAAAGTATCTTCTTATGTGTTCAACAGAAAAAAGAAACTCTATCCCTTTAATAAATAGTCAAAATGATAAAATCAGTGCACTCTGGTATATTATCAGTATCTACAGTTCAATTCATCTTTATTTCTATAGCGCTTTTACAATGTAGATTGAGTCAAAGCAGCTTAACACAGTAAATTGAAACTGTGTCACTTCAGTTTTCAGAGTTAAAGTTCAGTTTAGTTCAGTTCAGTGTGGTTTAATTTTCACTGCTGAAAATCCAAACACTGAAGAGCAAAACCATCGATGCGCAGCTCTACAAGTCCCAAACCAAGCAGGCCAGTGGCGACAGCGGTGAGGAACAAAACTTCAACAATTGACGAAAGTAAGGGAAAAAACCTTGAGAGAAAGCAGGCTCAGTTGGGCACGACCATTTCTCCTCTGGCCAAACTCCTTGTGCAGAGCTGCAGTCCAGGCGCCGGAGGCTGGAGAACACTGGATGTCCGTCGAGGAGAACTGCAGGTGTGAGTAGGTCACCGGCGGGTGTTCAGGCTGACCAACGGGATCAATGCGAAGACTCATCTGTCACTGTGGTCTTTCAGGAATCAGTCTCATTCTCTCTGCTTATTGCCAACAAAAAAACATCATACCCTGTGAAAAGCTATATCTTTACCCACATTACACCCTGCTTTTGATAGACCTTCTAGATAAAGTTGTAGAAAGGCACAGGTTAGGAGGAGGTTATAAAAACATTTCAAAGGCTGGAAAAAGTTATTACTTATTTTGCCACATAAGAAGTTTAAACTGAGCATCAGAATAGAAAGGAAAGGAAAGGACTTTTAAGGTGGCAGGTTTCTTGGTTTCAGAAACTGATGATCTACTGGGAGTTTCTGGAGAATGCTCAAAATAAAGAGAGAAAATGTCCTTTGATGGCATTTAATAGGTAACAATACTTTGTTGATGCCAGAGGTCAGGGGAGAAAGACATTGGTTAAGCGGATAGAAATAAAGGAGTAAATTGCTTACAATGTCAGTGAAGGCACTAACGCTTCAAACTTAAAGCAGATTATGTATCATTAAAACAGAAAATATCAACCTCTCACATAGCAAAATTTCTCTGGCCCAGATCTGGCCCACACAATCAGCTTTTTATTGGCCCACATGCCGCAGTGAATTACGGTACATGATTGGACCAAGTCTGGCTTCCATACAAGAGCCAAACATGGACCATATCTGGACCAAGTCTCAGCCAAGTTAACTGAGCCTGAACTGGGCCAGAATTGTTGGTGTGTCACGACTGCAATGAATTTGATAAACCCATAAAGCATTGCGCTTTATGGCCACACTTTTTCTCGAAGCTACCCGATTGGTAGAATTTTTTCTTTACTCAAAAATAATTTAAATGTATTTTAAACGTGGGTCAAGACTTCAAGACCAGGCCAAACTTATGTGGCCCACATATCACTTTATAACATCTGGGCCAAATACTACATTTGACATCTGGCCCAAGTCTTATGTGCCGCCTTAAAGACGGTGCCACTTCTGTAAAACCTGGGCCATGTTTGACCCACATGCCAGTGCCAGATGAATGCCTGCTGTGTCAGCTTCATGCCAAATCTGGGCCAGAATTCTTTGCTACCTGTGCCTGCCAAAAAAATCTATGTGTTCTGAAGGTAAAATTAAAGTTTTTAATCTGGTAAAAATTAACCAGAAAAAACTTAATTTTTTTGTTAAACCATGGTGAACACAATTTGACCATGATTTTACCACACCAACCATAGTTTAATCATGGAATTTGTAGCAAAATGTAAGTTATAGAAATCAATACACTGAGAACATGATTACTACAATGTTACTGTCATAAAACCATGGGAAATGTCATAACGGACCTAATAAAGTGGCTGACGAGTGTGTATGTATTTCCATATCATTTGTGTAACCACATTTTTACTTCAAATAAGCTCCTAATGTTCATGGTTTTACTACAAAGCCACAGCCATATCACCCTGCAGTGCAGCCCAAGACCGGTTACTCACTGAAGCTGAGCAGGGCTGAGCCCGGTCAGTACCTGGATTGGTGACCACATGGGAAAACTAGGTTGCTGTTGGAAGTGGTGTTAGTGAGGCCAGCAGGGGGCGCTCAACCTGCGGTCTGTGTGAGTCCTAACGCCCAGTATAGTGAAGGGCACACTATACTGTCAGTGGGCGCCGTCTTTCGGATGAGACGTTAAACCGAGGTCCTGACTCTCTGTGGTCATTAAAAATCCCATGGCACTCGTAAAAGAGTAGGGATGTAATCCCGGTGTGAAAATGTCCTTGCTCTGTTAAACATCATTTAGGAAATATTTAAAAAAGAAAAAAAAAATCAAAGGGGGGCTAATAATTTTGTCTTCAACTGTATATATTAAAAAGGAAACATAAGTTTGATCCTATCAATTTCGTAACAAATGCCCTTATGTAATAGGCCTATAGCCTTTGACAGCAAGCATCAGTGCTTTTTGAGAATGAAATAGGAATAAGGGATGATAGGGCGGGGTGGTTTTCCCAGTGATGGGTTGCAGCTGGAAGGGCATCCGCTGCGTAAAACATATGTTGGATAAGTTGGCGGTTCATTTCGCTGTGGCGACCCCTGATTAATAAAGGGACTAAGCCGAAAAGAAAATGAATGAATGAATGAATGAATGAATGAATGAATGAATGAATGAATGAATGAATGAATGAAGGGCGGGGTGGTGCTGGATATGTGCGTACCTTTAAATAAAATCCCTGCTGAGCGCACTGGTGCCGCTGTCCTGTGGCTGTCGTCGTATCGTCCAAGTGGATGCTGCACACTGGTGGTGGTGTGGAGAGACTCCCCTCATGACTGTGAAGCGCTTTGGGTGTATGGCCATACACGATAAAATGTGCTATATATGTACACATTACATGACAAAAACTGTATTTGGTAGATAAAGGTGTTGCCATCCAACCCATGACTGATCTTGGATACGTTTTTTAGGAAGAAACACGTTTATAAACACACGTTAACGCATTTATTGAGATATATTATTTCAGCACCTTTTCTATTTAAATGTATTTTTTTTATCATTTATTTGCAATGCCCCAAGCTCCAAGTTCGTACAGGAAACAAAGTCATTCATAAAAAGAGCGCAGTTTTCGCGCAGTCTGACTGTTACTTGTTTATGCAAATGAGTTTACTTAGAAAAAAAGATATACCACTTTAAAAGACTAGAGCAAATTCGCTGTTTTCACGAATACCAATAAAGTTTGTTCTAAACCGGAAGTGTTGCGTCACACAATGGCGGCCTCCATGTGGCTGTAGAATCAACGTGAGTTTGCGCATGTTTTCAAGTCAGTAACGTAAAGAAAAATCTTCCAATAATCAATTGGCATATTTTTGGAAGCCACTGCAAGGTAAGAAATACCTTATAATGCTTAGAAATACCCTATATTTGAACGATATGGAAAAAGTTAAACTTCTGTCACATTAGACTGAAAGTGTGTATGGCTGATGGTGGTGTAAGTTATTAAACATATATCAACACCTAAACGCTTTCTTTAGCACATGTTTCATCCTGCAGGTGTTTACATTTTTTACATGCTCCAAATAAATGTATCGGAAAGTAAAGGGTATTGCAAATGAATAGCAAACGATCTCGTTGAGTTATAAAGTTGGTTTTATATTCGCACATTCAGTCAGTCACAGCTTGTGACATGCTTCTTATATTGTTTACCATGGTACTTTAAATATTCGGTGTGAAATGGCATGTAAACATGACTTAAAAACAACAATAGCGTATTTGATTGACTGTAAACAATGTTGTGCTTTGATAGTCGTTGGCTACTAATATGAATTCACTATTTCAACGTCAAGATGATAAACATAAGTTAATTAAATCACAGTGTTCAATAAGATTCGGGTCATTTACCTCACTTTATCATGGGCTGACTATAATAATCATCTTACTGCACTGGTCAGAGATTCCCAAACTTTTTTATTGAGGTAAAGTTGGTTTTATATTTGCACATTTGTTTAGTGACAACTTCTGACATGCTCCTTATATTGTACTTTGAAAATCCTGTAGGAAATCTCATGCAAATATTACTTTAGCACTATTTACTTGACTATGAACAATGTTGTACTTTGATAGTCATTGGCTACTAATATGAATTCACTATTTCAACATTAAGATGATAAACATATACTTTAATTAAACCATAGTGTTCAATTAGAGTAGAGTCATTTACCTCACTTTATCATGGGCTGACAATATACATAATCTCACTGCACTGGTCAGATATTCCCAAACTTTTTTTTTAGGTAAAGTTGGTTTTATATTTGCACATTTGTTTAGTGACAACTTCTGACATGCTCCTTATATTGTACTTTGAATATGCTGTAGGAAATCTCATGCAAGTATGACTATTTACTTGACTATGAACAATGCTGTACTTTGATAGTCATCGGCTGCTTATATGATTTTCCCTATTTAGAATGTGCAAAGAATGCTTTTCTACAATGAAATTATTAAGAAGAATGTGTGGATATAAATCTAACTTCAATCCTGAAGTGATGTGGTTTTATTTTTCAGGTCCTCAGTGTGAAGCTGCTGTCGGCTGAGATTCGGTGTTTATATCTGCGATGGCTTCGTTTAAACCCACCAAAGTCCTGAGCTATCCTAAACTAGGGGAGAAAGTGACAGAAGAAACGCTGTACTGGAAAAACTACAAGGTTTGATGTGTGCCTGACAACTTGTTTTCATAATGAATGTGTAAATCTTAGGTGTTTTGATTGGACTACGTCTTTTTCATTACTTCTGTACACTGGATTTGATGTCAGTCTGTTTTTTTTTAAAGCCTCCTGTACAGATTAAGGAGTTTGGCGCCGTATCAAAGATCGACTTCTCTCCTCTTCCACCTCACAATTATGCCGTCACGGCCTCCACCAGAGTAAGTACAATCTCTCTTCATTACAATACAATATTTATTTATGGAGCACGTTTTAAAAAAAAAAACAACTGAACTTGATCAAAGCACTGTACATAGTAGTAAAAGAGAACGAGAAAATAAAAGGTAAGAAGTAATCAAGAGTATCAAATAAATCAGTGAAAGCAATAATAAAACTAGTAATCATGTTTTATTTCTCTCATTTACATATGTATTTTGCATTTGTGCATTTTTTTTTCAGAATGTGACTGAATCTCACAAGCCATAGCTGTTCTGTGTACTTTATTGCAAAAGATTGACTGATTATTTTAATGAGAAATGATTATGTCAGCTAAGTATTTGTTAAATCGCCTTTAAGCTTGTGATTTTAAAATTCACTAAAGGAAATTAAAACAATTTTGTTATAGGTTTAATATTGTGTGAAATTCACATAATTTAAAATTGTACAATAAATATAAAGACATGTATAATATGCCATATAAATATATTAAACGTGCTTAATTTATATTCACCAGCATGGACCACGCCACACTTTGTGCTAGACTTTACTGTAGGGATGAAGGGGATAGTAAGAGAACAGTTGGATGAAGGGGAAGGGGAGTAAGAGGATGACTGGTGAATAGGTGGGAGGTTGATCGGACGTCCTACTATGCCCAGAGACTCAGAGTGGGGGTACTGTAATATTTTGGCAGAGTGGTTGGACCCCCCGATTTAACCTACATGTAGGAGTGAAGAGGGTTATAGGATTGTGAATGGGAACCAAGGAAATGGGGGGAAGGAGGGTGGGTTCAAAAGAAAGAGAAGAACAGTGCTAGAGGGATGGTCTTCCTTAAATAGGTTTAAGGGAGAAGGTGATTGGTTAAGGAGACAAAGTGAGGCATGGTTCCACCGCTGAACCTTTATTAACAAGTTAACTCCATTTCAATTTTACGTGTGTGTGTGATTCCAATGAAAATGTTTTTATGTGAAATGATTAATTTGCAAAAGAATGTATGAAAAATAATTTGGTCTCTTATTTAATACTATTTGGGTAATAACATGTATGGGAATTAGAGCCATAAATGTGCTTAATTAACCTCAAAATAATGTCACCGTTAAATCGATTTACACTGATTTTATTTCTCCAAGTCTCATTTGTTTTATCCTGCACATATTTGGGTTGAGATTTGTTTAAACCTTATTGTCCGTTCTGCCTAGCACATAAAGGAAATTCATCTTTAACACTGGTAACATAAAACAATCACATAATAGCAACACTCATCAAGACAACCACATGAATTACAAACGTAAAAACAAATTAGCCCCATACATATTAGTGCAGATCATTCTTAACAACCGCACCGTTCACATTAGCCAGTGATCTGATTTAAGACAACAACTGCAATTGGGATAAATGGCTTATAAGCATTTCTTGGGGCTCTAGGAGTTTTAAGCCTGTGTCCTGATGGTAACATTTCAAAAGCTGTGTGAATGGGATGTGTATTCTCTTTAAAAATCACAATTGCTGTTTTTTCCATAAAGGAGTGTATGTTATATATATTATATAATATTATATGTGAGAACACTCTCTGTTAATACAGAGTTCCCGCGGGTCCTTAAAGAACCTAAAAAAATCCGGGAAATTAAGGTCTTAATTGTCTTAAATTTACCGTAAAGTTGCTGTGGGTATTAAATTTTTAGCTGGTGTGCTTAATGCCGATAGGGAAGCACAATGGTCCACCATAAAACATCTAATAGTTGATCAATGTAGTATGTGTGAAACAGGAGTGAAATGACAGTCTCCGTGATTTATTAGCTTATTATGGTAGGTCGGCTACAGACGCTGACCTCGGTCTGCACCTGCAGGCTGCCATTACGCGGTTGTCGTGGTGAGGTGACCATGGAGCTCAAAGCCGTTGGGTCACATATGAAAGGAGAAAAGCACCAGCGGTACGTTGCAGCAGCTAGTCATAGCGGGTCCAGGTTAATCCTAGCATTGTTTGCAGCTCGACCTAACGATGTCACTAGTTCAGACGCCACCTCACAGTCGGCTATAACAAGTTTCACTTCACCGCCAGACACCCAAAGTCAGAGGTACTGTGGGTTCTCCATACCAGGGGTTTTGGCCAATTTTACTCTTGCCCCCCGCTCCACCGAGCCAAAATTATAATCCATGTGTAAACGTTCACATATTACTTGCTGCGTTTAAAGAGCATAGCACAGGGGCGTCGCTAGATCCAATTTGAAAATCGCCAGTGCCCCAGTAAATGCTTTGAGATATGATTTACTTCATATGCAAAGTGTATTTATTAAGACTGATAATCCCGGAATAAAGATGTTATTCTCTATGTGCAACGCTGGTGAAAGCAGTGTAGTTTATATATATATATATATATATATATATATATATACACATACACACACACACACACACACACACACACACACACACACACACACACACACACACATATATATATATATATATATATATATATATATATATATATATATATATATATATATATCTCAGTAAATGTTTCTCTCAGTAAAAGTCATGTAATAACATTTGTGTTTTGTAACAGTTTTGTAGATTATTTGTCAACATTTTGGCTTGTGAAAGGCTGCTTTGAGGACTTTTTTTATTGAGCTTATTTTCAGTATTCTATTCTATATGGTTCCTTCATACAAGGCTTTGTGTTGTTTAGTGTAATCCAACTTATCTATGTTATGTTGGCTCTGTTCTACATCACAAAGGAACAAAAAAAAGAAAAGAAAAAGGTCTCAAAGAAAAATAAAGTAGCTTTTTTTTTTTACTTACAGAGTTTACACATTGCACATAATTGATACCAAATGGAAAACTTTCAAGCTTTGATTTCCATTGTAGGAGGCAATACATTGAGTAACCTATTCCAAAGAAATTATGACATTTTTGGGTCTTAAATTATATTTGTTGAGGTCTTAAAAAGGTCTTAAAAAGCATTAAATTTTACTTTTAAAATGGTGCAAGAACCCTGTAATAATCTGTATGCAATGTTTAAAGTCTGTGTACTAACATTAAAACTTCTCAACTTGCGGAAGAGACTGAGCCGCTGACTTTGCCTTCTTATAAACAGCCTCTACATTACTATCAAAATTAAGTTTTGTCAATAATTGCACCTAAATACTTCAAATTTAAGACCCGCTCTACTATTTTTCCATTTCTGATAACCGGTTTATATAATCTTGTATCTAAATTAGAGATTCCCTATTTTCTGTGAGAATTGAAAGCATCGTGGTGTTGGTATTTGTGTGATGCTTACACATTAGGAATGCTGATGCTGATGCTGTAATGTTTTATATCAGGTCCACGTGTATGGACTTCACTCTCAAGAGCCCATTCGAAACTTCACACGGTTCCACGATACAGCGTATGGAGGCAGTTTCAGAGGAGACGGAAAACTTTTAGTGGCAGGAAGCGAAGAGGGACTGATCCGACTGTTCGACATCGGGGGCCGAGTGTCTCTCAGACAGTTCAAAGGACACTCCAAGTATGTATCAATAATGAAATAATTAAAATTGTAAAATATAGCATGTTTGTGGTATGAATAGGTCTGTCAAAATAATCAATATATCTATCGTGCAATACTTGGAGATGATTTCAATCATTTTTGCTATTGCAATATATACAGTTGAAGTCAGAATTATTAGCCCCTCCTTTTGAATTTTTTTTATTTTTTAAATATTTCCCAAATTATGTTTAACAGAGCAAGAAAATTTTCGCAGTATCTCTGATAATATTTTTTTTTCTGGAGAAAGTCTTATTTGTTATATTTCGACTAGAATAAATGCAGTTTTTAATTTTTTTATGAACCATTTTAAGGTCAATATTATAAGCCCCTTTAAGCAATTTTTTTTTTTCCGACTGTCTTCAGAACAAACCACCGTTTTGTAACTTCATCGTCAATAACTTGCCTATTTACCCTAACCTGCCTAGTTAACCTAATTAACCTAGTTAAGCCTTTAAATGTCACTTTAAGCTGTATAGAAGTGTCTTGAAAAATATCTAGTCAAATATTATTTACTGTCATCATGACAAAGATAAAATAAATCAGTTATTAGAAATGAGTTATTAAAACTATTATGTTTGGAAATGTGTTGAGAAAATCTGCTCTCCATTAAAAAGAAGGAAAATATAAACAGGGGGGCTAATAATTCTGACTTCAACTGTATTTACATATTCATAACATTAAAGCCATTTTACAATGACATTTACATTCTACCTCACTGGTGTCAAAGTTTATAATTGGACACCTAATATGACATTTAATAGTTTGTATAATAGAATATTTAACTTTTTAACATCAAAGTATATAATTTAAATAACCTTAAGAATGATATGTATTTTAAAGTGTTTATGGATATTTAAATCATTATGCTGTTATACAATCATTATATAATCTATGGCATAAAATGATCTCAAAATGACAATAATATCACTTATCGCAACAATTTCTGTGACAATATACTGTAGCACACAACAAAAATTCCTTATTGTGACAGGCCTAGGTATAAACAGCTGCCGCTCGCTCTCTGACAGTGAGTGCAGTCCCTCACCCATTCAGACTCTTGAAGCAATTTGTTATTCAATTTATTATGCGTTTTTAAATATAAACATTTTTTTTTGTACACATACATGCACACACAAGTTAGGGTCGTACACGCACGCGTAAATAAACATAAATATTATTTTGAACACACACACACACACACACACACACACACACACACACACACACACACACACACACACACACACACACAAGTTAGGCTAGTACACACGCCTAAATAAATAAATATAAATATTATTTTTTGTACACGTATACATGCGCACACACAAGTTAGGCTTGTACACACACACATAAATAAATAAACAAACATTATTTTTTGGTACACATATACGTGCACACACACAAGTTAGGGTCGTACACGCACGCGTAAATAAATATAAATATTATTTTGAATACACACACACACACACACACACACACACAAGTTAGGCTAGTACACACGCCTAAATAAATAAATATAATTTTTTGTACACGTATACACGCGTACACACAAGTTAGGCTTGTACACACACACAAATAAATAAGCAAACATTATTTTTTGGTACACATATACGTGCACACACACAAGTTAGGGTAACGCACACACACACACGCATGTAAATAAATAAATAAATAAACATAAATATTTTTTTTTGTATACATATACATGCGCTCACACACAAGTTAGGGTAGTACACACACACACACATAAATAAATAAACAATTTTTTTTGTACACACACGTGCACACATACAAGTTAGGCTAGTATACACACACACACACATAAATAAATAAATAAATGAACATATTTTTTTTGTACACACACGTGCACACATACACGTTGGGGTAGTACATACACGCACATTTAATTAAATATAAACATACATTTTTGTACACGTATACATGCACACACACAAGTTAGGGTAACACACACATAAATAAATAGATTAATATAAATATAATTTTTTGTACACATGTGCACACACAAGTTAGGCTAGTAAATTATCTAATACTGAAATGAAAAGCTAAAACTGTATAAAAAAACTATAAACTAATAATTATTATTGTAATGATATTATTATAATAATGCGGAACTGTAAACTGTAAATTATTATTAGAGTGCTACATGGCATAATTTATTAGAATGTTAAATGGATCAAAACAATGAAAACATTAATTTATATTACATTTTGCTCCTTTATTCATTTATTCAGTCATTCATTCATTTTCTTTTTGGCTTTGTCCCTTTATTAATCAGGGTTCCCCACAGCAGAATGAACCGCCAACTTATAACTTGAGTCATGCAATTGAAGAAATAAGACATGCATAAAATGGTCATTTTAATTAAGGCAGCTGTTTTTTTCAGTATCAATATTTTTTAAGGCGTGGTATTGAAGTTAAAAATTCCAGCATTGTAACACGACTCCAAATATAACCTGGCATTAAAGAATTTACTGTGGAATTATATTTAATAACTTTAACCTCTGTTAAATCTCTGTTTTGTTCCTGATCTGCAGAGCGGTGCACGCCACCTCGTTTCTGTCTGATGGTTTTCGTGTGCTGTCGGGTTCAGATGACCTGACGTGTCGTGTGTGGGACGTCGCCAGTGCCGTTGAGCTCAGTTCATTCACTGAACACACTGATTATATTAGAGCCATAGCTCCCAGCAAACTCAACCCAGACCTGTTTGTCACTGGTAATGGCCTTTCATTCACATCCTCTGCATCCAATTTCAGCTGATTCCTGCTTAGCCAGATCTGTATGCTTTTGTATTTAGCGCGAATGAAATAACCGAGCAAAATATATACACAAGTGAGGATATTTTTAATTTAGTTTAATATTGAGAGCAAGACAGTTAACTAATGGCAAAACATTCTGTTTGAAAATAATATTTTTAGTATTTATTAATAATTATATTAGGTGTTGCTTTATGACCATCTACTGGTGCTAGAACAGAATTTTTTTTTATTTATATGCATTTTATTTTAGTTTATTCATATTTAATTTTATTGCATTTTTAAAAAATGAATTAGTAAATATACTCATATACTATTGTTCAGAGGTATGAATTTATTACTTTAATAGTTACTTATAATCAGGGCCAGAAGGAATCTGCAGACATTTTTTGTTATTTCTGCGGAGAATTTTGGTAAAAATCTGCGGATTTCTGCGTAATTATTTTGGGAGTCTCATAACTAAAAACTTAATATGTGAAATAAAAAATAATATCTTTTTAACTTGTATTTAATGTTTAAAATGCAAATCCAATTAGATTAACTGTAAATAGTTAACTTTAAGTAAATAAACAGAATTAATGATGGGCTAAATATCTGCGGAAAATCTGCAGAAAATCTGCGGAATTCTGCATGCGCAGATTCCGTGTGGGCCTAACTATAATTAATAATGTTGCAAAATGTTTAGTTTCAAATGAATGCTGCAGTTTATTTTAATAAATCAGGTTTATTTAATCAAATATTGATTTCTTAGCACTTCTGAAGATAAAAAATGATATTGTGTTGTCTAGAAATTAATATAAGCTTGTCTAAAAGGTTGTTGTTTTATGCAAAAAAAAAATCTCTAACGGTGTCCGCAGGGTCATAAAAAGTATTAAAAGTTGAAAAAATTATGAGAAAATTAAGGCCCTGTATTAAAAAGTCTTAATCACATTTTTACGAGGTCTTAAATTTTGTATATAGAGCATAAAATATATAGATTTTCCTCCTAATATTAACAATGGCGATGTCATGTATTTTGCAACAAATGCGGGAAGGTGATGTGACACTCTCCACATGTTGCGAAATAGATGGGAAAAGATAAGTTTGTGCACTCCTAGTTGGAGAAAGACAAGTTTAAACAGTGGCTAAAGACTATCACTGAGAACAACTGCGTAATTTATTCATTCAAGCTTTGTTTCTTCAGAGCTTATCTGAGGTCTGTTGCATGGTTGTGCTCTATTAGTTTGTTTAACTACAACTGTTTATTAAGTTAAAGGTTTGATACCGATTAGAACTTGAAGTGGTGATGAGGTCTAAAAATATTCTGAGAAGGTTTTTAAAAAGTCTTAAAAGGTATTGAAATTACCTTTAGGATTTCTGCATATATACCCTGTCTAAATAATTAAATATTTTAATAAACATTTAGTAATCTAGTATGCATCATGGCCAGTATGTGATTGGCTCAAGTAGAAGTGGAGTACAGTTCATCTGTTTGTGCATTGGTGTGTTTTTTTGATGCTTAAAATGTCTTAAAATGCATGAAACACTCAGGAAATGATTTACATAATGCCGAGTTCAGACTGCATGATTTTCAAAGTAGTCGTGTCACGGATGTTTTCACACTGCATGACTATCTGGGTTAGCGTTCTGTCGGAGCTGTGTTTACACTGTAGGATGGATCGGCGACAGGAGATTTCACACTGCATGACTTTAAAATAGGACGAATCACAGACAACTTTGTTTAAACTACGTCTCACAACCAAACAAACGCGAGAAGTGACATGGAATCAACGCGAGGTCACGTAATATATCTTTCGTTATTAACTACATAATGGAAACAGAAGGCTTTAGGTTTAGAAACTTGTGTTGCTCACCTGGCTTTTGAAGAGAATTAACAATTACTTCTTAACTTTTTTTTTTACTTTTCGACCTGATTGTGATATTGATCAGATGACCCATTAAACAGACACAGTGCTCCTGCCAAATTTACACTAGATTTCCTCAATTTCTTGGGTCCAAGTAAACTGAAAATGAGCACTTTTAACTTCTCTCCCAGCCTCCCGCTGGCCTGCAGGTACCCGTACTAGTGGATGCTGCTTTCTCATTGGCTGTAGGTGATCACGGATGTTTTTGCAATCAGAAAACATTTCACACGGCATGATTTGAATCGCCGACAGCTCCAGATATTTAGCAAGCCAAATATCTCACAGGTGTTGGCGACTTATCTGCGATTTTCTCATATCGAGTTCTTACTGTGTGATTATCACTAATTTGAACGAGCACTGATTTGCCTGTGATTTCAGGCATTTGTCTGTCGGCGAGTCAAAATCGCATCTAAAATCATGCAGTCTGAACTCGGCATAAATCTCAGCCAATGAATATGAGTTTTATTTGAAAATCTCATTGTATTTATTTGTGAATTGAATTCATGTTTGATTAATTTGTGGATCTTGTTCTATTCATTTTGTGAATCTACTTCATAGCTATTGTTAATAACTTTGCATTTGTGGATCATCATATATCATGTACATATATGTACAGTAGGGGATGTTTATGTCAATGTGTGCAGTTGTTGATGTTTGTCTCTGTTTGCAGGTTCGTATGACCACACTGTGAAAATGTTCGACGTGCGCTCTGGTAACAGTGTAATGACTATGCAGCACGGTCAGCCTGTGGAGTGTGTGCTGCTGTACCCGTCAGAGGCTCTGCTGGTGTCCACAGGTGAACAACACTCACTATTTAAGCAGTCATTAGTTATGTTTATATCCAAAAAAGCTAATTAGATTTATGAGCAAAACTGAAATATCACATAAAACATAAAGCACCGATTCCATCCAATGAGTCAAACAGAACAAAAGAATCACTTCCTGATAAACTAGTGCAAAATATCAAAAAGAAAAATGTAACTTGATGTGGTAGTGCATCCCTAATCCTAATTGTGCCATTTTGGTGACTGTCGCTTTAAATTCAAATGAGATTTTGGGCGGAGCTACAAATGCCTGTGTGTCAGCATAGAGGCAGATTCAAAAACAATGCTAATGACTTATCTTTTCTGATGACATCTACAACGGCAGAATATTAATAAAAGTGTTTCTACAGTCTGTTTTTATCAAGTGTGTTTATAAAAATAATTAATTAATACATTTTTACCATTAGTAGCTGATTATATTTGCAGAATGTTGCCACACAACTGTGTTTAAACCCCTTTTAAAAGTGATTTTTGCATAATAGATCCCCTTTAAAAATCCATTTGTTGTTTTTTTTGTTACAGGAGGGCGCTATGTAAAAGTTTGGGACCTGTTGAAAGGTGGACAGCAGCTTGTTTCTCTTAAGAATCATCATAAAACAGTAACGTGTGCATGTCTGAGTTCAAGCAACAAACTGCTGACAGCATCACTGGACCGGTATGTCTCTGAGTGTTTATATGTGCACTTTAATGCCTCTCTGATGGGAATGTTGGATTTATTCTGTTTACTTTCCATTTTAGGCACGTCAAAGTATATAACTCCTCCTATAAGGTTGTGCATAATTTTGACTGTGCGTCATCTATCCTCAGTCTGGCTGTTGCGGTACGTTTAGCTCATTACACTGAAGGAAATGTTTGCATATAATAATAAAAGTGTTATTTCCACTTGCTCTTGGTGTAAGGTGTTGTTTATTGTGGTTTCCCTCTAGCCTGATGATGAAGCAGTCGCTGTAGGAATGACCAATGGTGTGTTGAGCATCAGACACAGGAAACACAAAGAAGAGAAAGAAGCTTTAACAGGTCGAAGGAAACGGGGCCCGTCGTATCGCTTCTTCGTTAAGGGGAAAAACTTTGTGCCTAAACAGGTATTAAATTTGCATTAATATTTTTGTCTAATTTTAACTTGATTTTAAGAAATGTTTTATTTTAATAAGTTGTATTTTATGTTACATAAGGCATATATTACAAAAAAATATTATGTACACTCACCGGCCACTTTATTAGATACACCAACTGCTTGTTAACGCAAATCAGCCCAATCACATGGCAACAACTCAGTGCATTTAGGCATGTAGACATGGTCAAGACGATCTGCTGCAGTTCAAAGCATCAGAATGGGGAAGAAAGGTGATTTAAGTGACTTTGAACGTGGCATGGTTGTTGGTGCCAGACGGGCTGGTCTGAGTATTTCAGAAACTGCTGATCTACTGGGATTTTCACGCACAACCATCTCTAGGGTTTACAGAGAATAGTCCAAAAATATCCAGTGAGTGGCAGTTCTGTGGGCGCAAATGCCTTGTTGATGCCAGAGGTCAGAGGAGTATGGCCAAACTGGTTCCAGCTGTTAGAAAGACAACAGTAACTCAAATAACCACTTGTTACAGCAGAGGTATGCAGAAGAGCAGCTCTGAACACACAACACATCCAACCTTGAGGTGGATGGGCTACAGCAGCAGAACACCACACCGGGTGCCACTCCTGTCAGCTAAGAACAGGAAACTGAGGCTACAATTCCTGAGGACAGGCAGACTCAACGTTGCCTGGTCTGATAATTCTTAATTTCTGCTACTACATTCGGATGGTAGGGTCATAATTTGGCTTCAACAACATGGCTACTTCCAGCAGGATAGCGCACCATGTCATAAAGCGCAAATCATCTCAGACTGTTTTCTTGAACATGACAATGAGTTTGCTGTACTCAAATGGCCTCCACAGTCACCAGAACTCAATCCAATAGAGCACCTTTGGGATGTGGTGGAACAGGAGATTCTCATCATGGATGTGCAGCTGACAAATCTGCAGCAATTGCGTGATGCTATGTCAATATGGACCAAAATCTCTGAGGAATATTTCCAGTACCTTGTTGAATCTGTGCCACATAAGATTAAGGCAGTTCTGAAGGCAAAAGGGGGTCCAACCCAGTACTACTAAGGTGTACCTAATAAAGTGGCCAGTGAGTGTATATTTTATAAGAAAAAAAATTTATATTTTATAATTTAAACATTTTATATAAATTTTTTACTTTTTAAAAAAAAAAAAAAAAAAAAAAAAAATATATATATATATATATATATATATATATATATATATATATATATATATGTATAAAGTTACTAAAATAAGTTTACTTAAAGAACTTGCTAAAGGCCTGTTTATGCCAAAAAATTTAACAAGAAACATATTAAAGTTTTTTTTTTTATCATCCACACTAACTCTATTCTTATCTTTTTTTAGGATGATTTCCTGGTCAGTAAACCAGTGAGGCAGCATCTACAGAAATACGACAAACAGCTGAAAAGATTTGAGGTCTCCAAAGCCCTGGACACTGCGCTCGAGGTGAACATGCAGCTATATATACAATAATATCTATATACAATAAGTGTATATATATATATATATATAGTTGAAGTCAAAATTATTCGCCCTTCTGTGAATTTGTTTTTCTTTTTTAAAGGACACCTAGTTTACCCATTTTTAAGGTTTTATATTAATATTATGGTTCTTCTGAGTGTGCCAGTTTAGGTTCAGTTTAAAGCACAATTCAGATTTTTTAATTATAATGTGTTAAAAAGTGTCATGTTGGGGGCGTGTACACAGCTCGTTGTTTTAGTGGTTTGTGTATGGCAACAGACAGGCAGACAGACAGAGAGAAGCAACATAAGAGAGAGGACCAGGATTCAGCCGTACATGTACGACTCGGACACAGACCAAGCAGAGACTACTGTTGAGGAATCAATATTCCTAATGTGCCAGAATGTGTCAGAGTGGTAGCTACAAAATCATTTGTGTCTTTGTATAGTTTCACAGCCGCTATGTAACGATGCATGCGTCATCCGTATAGGGATGTAATGATTAACCAGTTTCACTATTTACCGCACTTTAATTCGTCACGGTTAATTAATCGTAAAGGCTTTTCAACACCGTGTTTCTCCACGGAATAAAACTGCGGCAACTAAACAAAGTTATGCCAATTGTGTGCTAGTTTAAAGTTCCGAGCTTGTACACCGAGACTAATAACCACACACACTGGATTAACTTTGACTGTGGCTATAACTAAGGCAAGTTCGTTATTTCCAATGGAGGGATGCACACGCGAGGCAATGCACTTGCACTCACACTTTCCAGCTGCACCTTGAGATGACAGGGAGCTTCTGTGACCGCGGGAAATGCAAACGGCTGAAGTTTAAGGAAGACGCAATGAAAAGTACACAATGTTTGCAAACCCACCTAAAGTTACAAACAATAGTGCCGTTGAGAGCGATCATGTGGTGAATGTTGATCCGCCAGCCGAGATCAATCGAGTGTTTTCGGAAAGAGTGCTGAAAGACTCGGTGGATCCGCTGTTTTTTATTCACTGCGTGTTCAGCGCAAATGGCCGCTAAATGTAAAATCTCTATTGCTCATTTGCAGGAAGACGATGAAGGCTCTTGTGTTGAGCCCATTGAACCTTACATCCAAAAATAGAGCAAGGGTGTTTCTTTGGTGACGTCGCTTTGACTCACACACTGAAAATGGCGGACGTGAAACAACAGACAAGATGGTAAAGTCTAGATCGTATACGCGGCCGTCCGGAAGTGCGATATGCACATTAATATAGCGGCATTTTTTTATGACACTGTTTAACAGTAATTAATATTTTTACAGAACTGTGACGGTTGGGTTTAGGGTTGGGGTGGGGGTAGGGGTTAAATAATACAATTTATTGGGTAATTTAATAGATAAGATAAATAAAACTCGGTACAACTACTGTTTTTACGCTTCTGTGACGGTTGGGTTTAGGGTTGGGGTGGGAGTAGACTATAATAAAATACAATAAATCAGAAATTTCATAAATAAGATAAATAATTCTCGTTAACTTCCGGCCGCAAACGTATCCGATCTAGCAACAACCAGACAAGATCAATATTGGTGGGCGGGGGGACCGCACTCCTATGTCAATTTGCGGTCGGTCTCAAAACCGCTCCAATTGGTCCACCGTTATTATGTTAAGTTGAAAAAAAGGACTGGGTGTGTTTATATCACCCTAATATGGCGGTCTATACACTATACCTACACATATGTTTGTCATATATATATATATTGTATGCTTCTATATTGTATATTTATTAGTATATGTTTTTGCCATGAATATAGCCAATGCTGCTGATATGGCATTAAAACTTAAGTAAATAAATAAATAAATAAATATTAAAACTATTATGATTAGAAATCGGCTGAAAATTTTTTTTATATCTGTTAAACAGAAACTGGAGAAACTAATATACAGGGGGGCTAATAATTTTGACTTCAACTGTGTAATAAGTTCCCTATTTGGTTTGACTGCTCAGATGAAGATGTCAGTGTATGTTTGTGTGTGTTTACGCAGACATGGACGCGCACTACTAAACCAGAGGTGACGGTCGCAGTAATAATGGAGCTGAACCGCAGAGGAACACTGAAAAACGCCCTCGCTGGAAGAGATGAAGTGAGCTTAACCAAGATACTCAACTTTCTTCTCAAGTGAGTAACACACACACACACACGCACACACACACACGCACGCACACACACACACACACTTCTATGTGTGGTTTACAAGGATTCTCCGTAGGCATAACGGAAAGAAGATTTTTTCAACACATTTCTAATCATAATAGTTTTAATAACTCATTTCTAATAACTGATTTATTTTATCTTTGTCATGATGACAGTAAATAATATTTGACTAGATATTTTTCTATATGCTAATATTCAACTTAAAGTGACAGTTTAAGGCTTAACTAGGTTAATTAGGTTAACTGGGCAGGTTAGGGTAATTAGGCAAGTTATTATATAACAGTGCTCTGTTCTGTAGACAATTGAATTATCTGTAGATAATTTGCCTAAGGGGGCTAATAATATTGACCTTAAAATGTTTTTAAAAACTGCTTTTATTCTAGCTGAAATAAAACAAATAAGACTTTCTCCAGAAGAAAATTTTTGATAGGAAATACTGTGAAAAATTCCTTGCTCTGTTAAACATCATTTGGGAAATATTGGAAAAAGAAAAAAAAATCACTGAAGGGCAAATAATTCTGACTTCAACTGTATGTACACACACACACACACACACATTTAATGACTTCAGACTCTTGTGAACCTTACTCCCACTCCAATCATAGATGTATACATTAGATGTCGCCTACCCTACTGTCATCTATTAGAAGGAATGCGTCAATAGAGCCGCCATTTTAGTACAGGGTAGTGCTCCTTTGAAATGAATGCAGGACTAAGGTGAAGTGGAGGACTGTGGCCATCCAAAGCCAGAGAAATACACATATACACCTATATCTATGATTGGGAGTTTTCCCCGGTAGTCCGTATGCAAATATTTTTTTCAATCACGAGATATTATAATTTTACATCACTTTTCTACATTGATGGATGTGACCGCACGGGCATTACCGACAAAGAGTGAGTGTTTGTGTGCATGAAAATCCATTACCCTCCTTCCCGGTTTAATTTGATCTAATCCATGTCCTAAAACACACCCCCTCTCCTGCTTTCACTTCTCATTCTGACGGAGGGAGCGATTCGTTTGTGAATGAATCTCCGTTTTGAACGACTCGTTCACTTAGCCGACAATACAACAAGTTTCTGGCGCCACCGCGTCTTGTTGTCATATTTCATAACATTGTTTGCTTATTTTATTCAACAAAACTAGCGTGAGTCTAGAATTTAGTGTGAGTTGGTGCTACTTTGCCTTATGGTCACTGCAGTAAGAGACTGTATTATCATCAATAACATTACTTGTTAAGCACAAAAGCTCATAACATACAAAAACATAAAAAACAAAATCTTACCTATGAAATGTGATGACTTTGTGCTTTGTTTTCTTTGTTTGCTCGTTACTACACCCGTACACAGCGCTAAAGTCCAGCATCTTCACTGTCTTGACTAGTGCAGTTGAATGACGTTTGTCCTAGGAGCACTGTACCAATGTGGCGGCGCTATTGACGCATGCTCAGGGTCCCTATGTGATATCTAGTGTATATATCTAGGCACTCCAATCAGCTGCCTCCATTATGCTTGGCTTGTTTACTGTTGGTTGCTAGGTTACCAATACTATAGTCAGCCACTGTAATGCTGCGTTCACACCAGACACGGATGAATCGTCAGGCGCGAGTAATTTACATGTTATGTCAATACAAAGACTGTGGGGCGATATGTGTGAATGAGGCGGCGTGAATGACGCAATTCATGCAAATATAGTGGCACGAGTTGAGCGTTTTGGTGATTGATGCACTTAACGCTTAGACATTCACGCTGCGTTAACCAATCAGAAGCTTGCTCTTGTAGGGGCGTGATTATGACGTAGCATCTGTTGTTGGTGTCCCGGGTGAAAATCCTCTGGCTGACACCGGACAACAGCTAATCAAACTGGGCTTGGCTCAGTCTTGAAGCATTCTCTCAATTAAATCCATGTCAGCCATTTAGCAACGAACTACAGTCACCGGGCAGACAGACGCCCCGCCCGCCCTTTTTGTTTATGAGAACTTTGAATACATTCACTTCACATTAGGATGGAAACCCGGCTAGTGTCTCTCAAAGATCTGACAACTTTGGACAACATTACAAGGAGAAATTGTCCAGATGTTCTGTGAAATGCAGGACGTTCAATTCTTGTGACAAAACCAAAACTTCTTAGAAATATTAAAGCAGAGGGAAATTCTGAGACGGTTCTCAAATCTGTGATTCTGCTTCACACAACAAAAGAAAACAGCAGCTCAGCTGTGGTTACCAGTGTCCCGAACACATCTTCTGCATTTATGCCATTTAGAGAGACACACTGCTGTTTCAAGCACCTGTCAGTTTTGAGATTTTGGGATTTTTTTCCTCAATCTATTATAAAGAAAACATTCAAATGACACTTTTAAGTGTTTCTTTTGTCACACTTTATCAATTTGTGTCTGTAGATTTCAATTCCAATACACTTTTTAAAGGCTAGTCACTTTATTTTATGCTGCAATTCTTGCTATTTTCAAATCATTAACTATGATTTTTAGCTAAGTAAACTAGCAATTTGCTCCTTATTAATAGTAAACAAGGTCGTAGTTGTGTTTAGGTATTGGTAGGACTAGAGATGAGAATAAAATCATACTTTATATAAGTACTAACAAACAGTTAATATCTTAAGGGCCAGCAGCTAGCTCTCTACAACCCTGGTCAGAACCTGGTCAGTATTTGGATGGGAGACCACATGGGAAAAGCTAGGTTGCTGCCGGAAGTGGTGTTGGCAAGACCAGCAGGGGGTGCTCAACCTGTGGTCTGTGTGGGTCCTAACGCCCCAGTATATTGATGGGGACTACTCTGTGAGCGCTGTCTTTTGGATGAGACGTTAAACTGAGGTCCTGACTCTCTCAAATTTGCCCACTAGCCTCTGTCCATCATGGCCTCCTAACCATCCCCATATCATAATTGGCTTCATCACTCTCTCTCCTCTCCACCAATCAGCTGGTGTGTGGTGCAATATTGCTGCCGTCGCATCATCCTGGTGGATGCTGCACACTTTTGGTGGATGAGGAGATTCTCCCCAAAAATGTGTAAAGCCCTTTGATTTATTATTATTTATTATTTATTTATTGTTATTATTTATTTATTATTTTAGTTTATTATTATTATTTTGGTTTATTATTATTATTTATTTATTATTTTAGTTTATTATTATTATTTTAGTTTATTATTATTTATTTATTATTTTAGTTTATTATTATTATTTAATATTATTATTATTATTATTTATTTATTATTTTAGTTTATTATTATTATTTAATATTATTATTATTATTATTTATTTATTATTTTAGTTTATTATTATTATTATTATTTACTATTATTGTTTATTATTATTTTTATCTATTATTATTTTAGTTTATTATTATTTATATATTATTTTAGTTTATTATTATTTATTATTATTATTATTATTTATTTATTATTTTAGTTTATTATTATTATTATTATTTACTATTATTGTTTATTATTATTTTTATCTATTATTATTTTAGTTTATTATTATTATTTAATATTATTATTATTATTATTTATTTATTATTTTAGTTTATTATTATTATTTAATATTATTATTATTATTATTTATTTATTATTTTAGTTTATTATTATTATTATTATTATTTACTATTATTGTTTATTATTATTTTTATCTATTATTATTTTAGTTTATTATTATTTATATATTATTTTAGTTTATTATTATTTATTATTATTATTATTATTTATTTATTATTTTAGTTTATTATTATTATTATTATTTACTATTATTGTTTATTATTATTTTTATCTATTATTATTTTAGTTTATTATTATTTATTTATTATTTTAGTTTATTATTATTATTTATTATTATTATTATTATTATTTATTTATTATTTTAGTTTATTATTATTATTATTTACTATTATTGTTTATTATTATTTTATCTATTATTATTGTTGTTTATTATTATTTATTTATTATTTTAGTTTATTATTATTATTATTATTATTATTTATTTTAGTTTATTATTATTATTTATTATTATTATTTATTTATTATTTTAGTTTATTATTATTATTATTTACTATTATTGTTTATTATTATTTTTATCTATTATTATTGTTGTTTATTATTATTTATTGTTGTTGTTGTTGTTATTGCTGTTATTATTATTATTATTAATAATATTATTGTTGTTATTATTATAATTATTATTAATACGCAGGTAATAACACAGTAGATAAAAGTGAGAATTGGTACATAAACTAGTGTTACCATTTTATTCCTAATGTATTTAGCAATAAATCTCCACTTCAGCAGCTCTTATAGACACAACACTACAGAGATTTATTGAATATCTACATTTTGATGGTTTTAACAGAATGCATATTAAGTTAGCCTGATTACATCGTATATTTTATACTGCATAAAGTTTTGAAAATGTGCTTTTTTCCTGAATTGAAGCTTCTGTAGTGTTTAAAATGAGATCTCCAAAATCTCCTCTGTAAAATCCTGACTCTAATGTCAAAAATATCAAAACAAGAGTTTTAAACCTGACTTCATCCAACGTACTCGACATTTATGCAAAATATAAATGAATTAATGCATAATTTGCATATTCAAACAACATTTTGGAAAACTTGTAACACCAAAAAAGTGCAAATCTTCGCCATAATCATTCTATCAGGGAAGTATGGCAAAACCCTTTACTTATTTTATTGACTTCACCTGCAGTGTCTTGTCCAGCACCTTGTCTTATTATCCCGTGACCTGCAGTGATTCAGAATGTGGGCTTTTGTGTGTTGTTTTTCAGGCACATCACCGACCCGCGCTTCTCTCGGCCTCTGCTCACAGTCGGGGATATTGTTCTGGGTGAGTTTCACACTGCACGTGAGCAAATGAGAATGAAGAAGTGAATTTCTGCTGCTGAAACACTATTGTTTGTATCTCCCTGTGTGTGTGTTTGTGTCTCTCTCTGTGTGTGTGTAGATCTGTATCAGCAGGTTATTACCCAGTCACCTGTGGTGGAGCGCCTGCTGCAGCGTCTCTATGACATTTTGGGTCGAGAAGCAGAACTTCAGCAGGAGCTTCTGCAGGTTTTGGGCATTCTGGACACACTTTTTGCCTCCCTTATGCCCAGAAAAGAGGTGGCGAATTTTGGCGTGGGAGCAGCTGCGCAGGAGTCCCAGCTACAGGCTGCCTGAGGCCTCACGTCTCATGACACAAACCGAAACATGCTGGACTTGACTGAGACGTGGTGAAACTGGAAAGAGAAAATGGAAGGAAATAAGTGTGAGATGGAGCTGCGGGTAACAAGTTGCCCAATGCCAGCGTGTCATTCACTTTCTGCTGATGTTGGCAGAATTTCAGACTGTATTTTGTATATGCCTGTCATAAAGTTTTTGAATCTCTCTGGTGTTTTTTTTTTCAGAAGAGTTTCGTCCTTGTCTTATTCAGTGGCTGGGTAAAGTCTAGAAGGTATACTTGGACATGCACATATCATTATAGCATAGCATCACTGTGGGGGTAGATGTTAATATAGCACAATGTAATGGGTATTTAATAAATATAAATAACTTTTGGTGGCTGGGTTAGTGTGTAGTGGTTAGAAGGGATACAGCTGCATATACTTTGACGTGCATATCAATATAGCATAATTTTTAAATTACTGTGAGAGGTTGATGTTAGTTAAACACTATTTAATGGGTAGTTTAATAAATACAGATATTTTGGTGGCTGGGTTAATGGGTAAAATCTAGAAGAGATACACCTGCAAATACTTGGACATGCTCATGTCAATATAGCATAATTTTACGTTACCGTAAAGGGTAGATGTTAAACACAATGTAATGGGTATTTAATTAATAAAAATAATTTTTGGTGGCTGGGTTAGTGGGTCATGTCAATGTAGTATAATTTTTTACATTACTGTAAGAGGTAGAGGTTAGTTAAATGGCTGGATTAATGGGTAAAGTCTACGGGGATATAGTTGTGGATATTTGTACATGTCAATATAGCATAATTTTTCCATTACTGTGAGGGGGAGATGTTAGTAAAACACTTTTATGGGTAGATTAACAAATGTAAATATTTTTGGTGGCTGGGTTGATGTGTAAAGTCAAGAAGGGATACAGCTGTGAATACTTGGACATGCACTTGTCAATATAGTATAATCTTTTACATTATTGTGAGGGGGAGCTGTTAGCTAAACACAATGTAATGAGTAATTTGATAAATGATGTGCATTTTCTGGTGGCTGGGTTAATGTACAGGGTGATTCAAAAAGAATACCACAACTTTGAAAATTGAGAACTCTGCAAAAAAGAAGAGAGCTAAGCTCTTTCAGTCGTCTTAAGGAAGCTCTTAAGTTTCATTTGGTTGCCTTTTTAAACGAGACGTAGCCAAAGCAATGGATCAGCCGCAAGGCAGCTCGTCACAGAACTTCATCACTGTCCTCCAAGAAACCCTGACCTCACCCCCTGTGATTTTGTTTCTATGGGGGTACATTAAAGATATGGAGTTTCGACCACCTCTAGCAGCTAACACTGAGGAACTAAAAGAAGGAATAACTGCAGCTATCCAAACTGTTACGCCTCAGATGCCACAGAGTGTGGAACGGGTTGATGTCACTCCAGAGGGGGTCATATTAAACATCTATGAACTTGTTTTCTACTGAAAAAACTTTAAGTACTCTTAGGGCTGGACGAAATGGCAAAAATTTATATCACGATTTATTTCTTAATTTCAGTCGATACGATATAATTCCGATATCGATATGGACAATATTATTAAGACAGGAAAACTGCCAAGAACGCACACAATGAATGCCTGTAGCTACAAATGTCTACAAACTGAATTTGCAAAGTCTATAATACCTCCAGACTCTTATAACTTAAAAAAAAAAAAAAAAAAAAAACAGTACAAAAAAAATTGAATTAACGTTCACTTTTTATTTGTATTTAGCCTTTACAAACAAGAAATGTGAAAAAAACTATCTAATAAATAAAACTCTCAGACTTAGCTTATATATATCTATAATTAGACATAGTTTGTGGGGGTTAGCTTGACCAGCGTGATGAACAGAAACTTTTCTATTGTTTTTTTTTTTTTTTTTTTTTTGTATATGCTGAATATTTAACAATCAAAATAATACCAAAATCTTACAGTTAAGACATTCACATCGTAATAATAATAATTCTAATAATAAAAAAAAATCAAAAAGAGTATAAGATTAATATCTGCAATAGAAAAGAGTTGTTTGAGTATATTCATAGTGCTGGTTGCTTTTCATCTTGATTGTCCTTATGTAATTACCTAATTAAATTAAAAGGTTTACCATAAAATAGATCTTATATAGTTTATTTATGTAGACTAATATTTTATATTATTTTATATAACACATTTTCATTATTTAACAGATTTAATACCTCTATTAATTACATTATTTCAATTTCATCAGCTTAGCAATAACCTGATTCCTGATAAATATGTTTGTGAATTTTATTTTGTAACTGCGAGTTTATGTGTATGTGAGTGTTAATTTGGGCGTTTATGCGACGATCGAGTATGTGCAAGGATCGAGTTGATATACGTGCGTGTATATGTGTGTATGCGCAAGTTTCATACATGTTTTGAACATTCAATAGTATAGGTCTATATGCTAGTGATTTATAGGTGTATATGCACGTGTTGATAAGCGAAGTTTGATTTAAATTATAGGTGGGCATAGATTAATTTTTTAAAATCTAGATTAATCTTAAAAATTAATATTAAGACTTTGAGAACGGGTTTCTCAAGCCAAGTGGCGCATTAGCCCAGGGGCTCATCTCCTGTTTCCAAAATGCATCACAAGCTGCTTGAGAAACTGTTCTACTATGATAATTGGTGATGAAAATAAATGATGTTCAATAAGATGTACTTGTGTTTACTAACTGTTTATTCAGTTAAACATGAATGTTGAACTGTAGGCCTACATAAGCTCCAAACAGTGATTTCATACTTGCTTTTGATGTATGTACATACAGAAAATGCTGCTTCGCAAAGGCAAGTTCACAGAGCCCTGAAGGTGTCAAACATTGAGTATGTTTACATGGGCAACAATACTTTAATACGATTTTAATATGATTAAAACAATACTCTGATTAAGAGTCTACCATGTAAACAGCGATTTTTGAGTACTCTTCACATTGATTAATTACACAAGGTGTAATTTGAATCACCCTAATGTCTAAAAGGGATACAGCTGCATATACTTGGACATGCACATATCAATATGACATAATGTTTACGCTATTGTGAGGGGGAGATGTTAGTTAAACGTTATGTTATGGGTAGTTTAATAAATCTAAATATTTTTTGGTGGCTGCTGGGTTAATGGGTAAAGTCTAGAAGGGATACAGCTGTGTATACTTGGACATGCACATATCAATATAGCATAATTTTTACATTACTGGGAAGGGAAGATGTTAGTTACAGTAGATATTTGATAAAATATGTATATATACATTTTATTTGGTGGCTGGGTTAATGAGTAAAGTAATAAAACACAATATAATGGGTACTTTAATAAATAATTCTTGTTAACTTCCAGCTGGAGCTGTATGCCTTCTAGCCGCAACCATGTTAATGTCAATAGTGTACATTTTGACAATGCAATTTTATTCAAATAGTAATATCTTCATAAATCTGTTTTACAGTGGATATAAAAAGTACCCACATAGCAAAATTTCTCCGGCCCAGCTCTGGCCCACACAATCAGGTTTTGTTTGGCCCACATGCCGCAGTGAATTACGGTACATGACTGGAACAAGTCTGATTTGCAGACAAGGGCCAAACGTGGACCATATCTGGGTCAAGTCACAGCCAAGTTAATAACTCATAACTGGGCCAGATAAGTTGGTGTGTCCCGATTGCAATGAAATTGATAAACCCATGAAGCATTGCGCTTTAGGCACACTATGGGCATGCTTTTTCTCAAAGCGACCTGATTGGTAGAATTTTTTTCTTTACTCAAAAATTATTGTAATGCATTTTAAATGTGGGTCAAGATATGGCAAACTTACGTGGCCCACATATCAATTTTTAACATCTGGGCCAAATACTACATTTGATATCTGGCCAAAATCCTGTGTGCCGGCTTAAAGACGGTGCCACCTCTGCCAAACCCGGGCCATGTTTGGCCCACATGCTGTATGCCAGTGCCGGATGAATGCCTGCTGTGCCAGCTTTATGCAAAATCTGGGCCAGAATTCTTTGCTACCTGGGTATTTACACTCAAGACCTTCAGGACAGAAATGTCCCCAATTAAACCCTTTAAAACTGATAGATTTAATCCCAGTGCTGTTTAAAAAAATGTTCTTTAACACGCTTCCATTTTCTTGCCATTTTTTTTTTGGTGTTTTCAAGAATTTATCATAACCATGGATTTATACAGTAGACTTTTTTTTTTTTTAAACAAATTGTATGAAACTAAAATCATATTACAGTAATAATACTAATGAAAGAATCAATCTTGTTAAATCAAACAGTTCTGGTTATAGCAAAAAATTGCTTATTTATTTTACATAGAATGACAACTCAGCATTGTGATGAATTTTAAGTGTAATGTGATGTTTTAAAGGTACTTGAAACAAATCTTCATTTTTTTTAAATTGAGTTTGAGTTGAATTGTAGGGCCAATTTAAAATAATCATTCTGTTATTTGTATATATTAATGCTGCTTCATAATACAAAGTCTTAAAGAGTAAAGAATGTGTTTATGAGAAATAGTAATGTGCAGGCAGAATAAAAAGAATAAATCATCTATTTAGATTTACACAATGGTTTTAAAATAATTAGACCATCAAATAGGAGTAATAATGTGCTCAAATGGTGTTCAGTAGTTAGCACTGTTTCATTACAGCAAGAAAGTCGCTGGTTCAAGTCCCGGCTGGGCCAGTTGGCCCTGTCTGGAGTTTGCATGTTCTCCCCGTGCTGGCGTGGGTTTCCTCCGGGTGCTCCTGTTTCCCCCACAGTCCAACTTAATTGGCCGTAGCATGTGCGTGAATGAGTGTTTATGGGTGTTGCGGATGGAAGGGCATCCGCTTCGTAAACATATGCTGGATAGGTTGGCGGTTCATTCCGCTGTGCCGACCCCTGATGAATAATAGGACTAAGCCAGGGGTGTCCAAACTCGGTCCTGGAGGGCCGATGTCCTGCTGAGTTTAGTTTCAACTTGCTTTAACACACCTGCCAGGAAGTTTCTAGTATCTAGTAAGAGCTTGATTAGCTGGTTCAGGTGTGTTTGATTAGGGTTGGAGCTAAACTCTCTAGGACACCGGCCCTCCAGGACCGAGTTTGGACACCCCTGGACTAAGCCGAAGGAAAATGAATGAATGAATATTTCAAACATTAGCCTACATAAAAAGTGTCCTATTATTATGTTTAATACTGTTAACAGAAGGACTTTTATGGCACTTGTGTTTTTTAAAACTTGCTTTAAGAATGGCAAAACGCTTACAGACCTTTGGGAAATACAGCAAATACTTTGTAAAGTAAAGAGAAATATTCTGCAGACCGATGGGTACAAGCGCCTTGAGGACGTGGCAGTTCTAAACCAATGACATAATCACGTTTGGACTGAAGTGGACCAATCGCGAAGCAGCTCAGACTACGTCTGCATGGGCGGTTCAATGTGCAATCTTGAATTTGATTGGTGCGTTAAGAGAGGTCCGAGCTTTATCTTCAATCTGATTGGTCAGTATAGCGGCCCTTCCAGGGGAAACGTCTAAAAACTAGTAGTTTGACATCCGGAGTTACTGAGATCAGCCGGGCGGCGTGAAACACTACACATTTTCGTGGGTAAAGTTGAATTAAACCATAAAGTAGTAGAAAAATATCCCCCGTTTAGCATCGCTGTTTAAAGTTTATGCCATTTTAGTATTACGTGCAATTGCTCGAGGCTTAATGAGGGGAATTAAAGTGATGTTTGCATGTTACAGTGAATTGATATATTTAAAATGACACACTTGGTAACGTTGACATTTTAAAACAACGTGTAAGGGTGTGCTTTTGCTGTGTGTTGTAGAAAAATGCATACAAATGTAATAAGACATTATATAATCATATATACATAGATATGCATTGAGAATTATGCACTTTATAACGTAATCCTTATAGAAAAGTTTATCACTTTTTACAGAAAAACCCCACTTCATTTACTTAATATTTATGTAATTTGTACAAACATTAATGCTTTTTATTATATGCATTTATTTTTATTCTATTTTAGGACAAAATTGGTAAATTATTGTAAATATTTTTTTGTCCGTTTTATTGTTTTAATTGAAATGAAATTGTTTTCAATTAATGAAACTATATTGTTTACTTTTCTGTATTTTTCCATAGTTTTTCTATAATTGCACTTTTAACTGTTACCTGGATCCTGCACTTGCTGCTTTTGCACTTCTGGTTAGATCTAAACTGCATTTCGTTGCTTTGTACTTGTACATGTGTAATGACAATAAAGTTGAATCTAATCTAATATAAACAAACTTTTCCCAAAATATTTATACAATAAGTATACAGAACAATTATACAAATAAGCTTGCAGGCAGTTCAGTCCAAAACTGAAAATTCTGTTTGAGTTTCTTCCTTCTGTTAAACCAAAAAAGATCTACTGAAGAATGGTGACTTGCATAGTATTTTTTTGTTCCTGCAAAAGTATTTTTTCCCCCAACATTCTTCATAATATCTACTTTTGTGTTCAACAGAAGAAAGATATTAATAAAAGTTTAGAACAACTTGATGTCGAGTATACAGTGATGAAATTTCCCTTTAAGAGCTTATGGTTTATAGAATAAGCATGATATTCAATAATTTTTTTGGCTGTAACATTGACACTCTCTCTGCTTTTCTGATTCAGGTTTGTTATTGAAAAAGTGTTGGAGAAGATGGAGCAGTGGCCGCTCTTGTTTATCGTCGCCCTCTGCATTCTTCAGTCCTCCAGTAAACCGATGGAGAAGAAAGACCGCGTTCATCATGATGCTCCTCTCAGTAACAAAGATCACGATGATGAGGAGAACTTCGACTATGACCATGAGGCTTTTCTAGGACAGGAGGAGGCCAAGACTTTTGACCAGCTCACGCCAGAGGAGAGCAAAGAGAGGCTTGGGTAAAAAAACATGCACAACATTTCCAGGAGCTCTTAGAATTCTGTAAACATCATTTGTCCTACAAGTCAAAGTTGACCCGCCTTCACTAGTGGTCTAACGGGTCACAAACCTCACAGTTCGGATCACATTATGCTTTTTTTTTTAGTCACGGATCTATGGAGCGAGTTTAGTATCTAAAGTATTTCATGCAGAAGACACGATGTACACATGCATAGCCAAATTCACGTGCATAAACTATTTATAGATATTCACAAAAACAATTCACGTGCACAAAATAAAAATACATATTCATAAAATACGTTTCACAAATGCTAAACACCATTTGCAAATGTATAGGAGTGTACAAAAAGTTTTGAATATTTAAAGGGCCACGAAACCCCCTGTCTCAGCAGGGTGTTTTCACACCTCTGTTTTGAAAAAAGTCAGGAAAGTTGGGCGTGTCCAGCTCTGGGAGTGTGGGAGTGTCGGGGGAGGGAAAGAGGGTAGGATTTGCATAGAAGGGAGTTAACATTTGGGCACGCGCTAAGTTTGACAGGAAAAACAAACACACAGAGGCTGATTTGATACGGCGAATAAGAGAAAAAAATCCTCCGCATTTCTCTGTAACTTATGTACTCGGTAGGTAGCGTCAGAAAGCCGTGTGTGTATAGACTATCCTGTCACAAATTGCAGCGAAAATCCTGCACGACGGGAATAGTTTGTGTTTACATGTTTACACTCGGAGAGCAGCATTTAAACAAAGGGCACTCCACTGCAAACACTTACCAAATCTGTAGACAGACAATCAAACTGGAGCTGTGTCTTTTTATTAAAAGTAGACGAGCGGCATCGATCCGGATTTCACCATTTCCAGATGAGAAAAAGCTCTCGGGTAAAAATGTTCCTTACAAACGCGTTTCTGTCGCCTGTCGCGTGCACTGTAATCCACACGTGAGTCCAGCTGCTCTCTCATAAAGGGAAAATGAAAACAAAACCTTCGTTGCAACACACTAATAACACATACGAATTTTGTCTTGAAATTCTTGTACTTTCACTTGTTTTGGCAACACAACGTGGCGTCTCTCTGCCGTCTGAACAGTGTAAACTGGTAAACAGTCTCCGGAGCTATCATGCATATTAATGAAGTTTCACGTCATACACAATAGAGCGCGCTGATTGGTTTGAAGCACGTCTTTCTCATGAATTAATGCCGCGCACTCAGATATGTCAGAATGTCCTCGAAAAGACAGAGAGCCACTCTCCAGCTGGATTTACACCTAAGTATCTCATGGTCGTGACGCAGCTTCAAAAATTCGTTTCAAACCGGAAGAACGAATTTGCTCAAAATAACGCAAACACAACCAATTTTCACTTTTTAGTGCAATATATGTGTCCTAATAGTGTTTATAGCAGCGTGGGACACATATATGACTGTCAACAGCTCAAAAAATGTGTTTTGGTGTTTCGTGACCCTTTAAAACTTGCGAGTTCATCCTGAATGAGCATGTGCAAATCCTCTTTCACGTACGACTCTCCCTGGATGCGTGTGTGTGTATATTTTGAGACCGTTCTGGCAGAAGCAAGCAACTTGTAACCTTTCAGCCAATCAGATGAGAGCTGTATTCGAGGTCACTCACTCTGCGCTCCTTTTGCGCAGATAGTTTCTCTCCAGCATGGCGAACGGAGAAAGAGATGCGCAGGCTTCAAGCTAGAACTATTAAATTCCCTGACTATCACTGACTAAAAACTTAATTTACATTATATCTGATGAACTTAAACGGGCTGTTGTTGTGCTTAGTTGCCTAATATGTAAAATATACCCTATCATTCGGTGATAAATATATAAATAATCATTTTAAACCTTTCTTATGAGTTTGTTTTCTTTATTAAGCCAGAAACTAAAAAATTGACAATGAAAATATGACAACATAAACTAAGTGTTCATCTGCTTATAACGGGCTGTGGTAAACTTATCTCCTTTTTTGTACACTCTTATACATTTGCAAATAGTGTTTTGCATTTGTGAAACGTATTTTTATTTTGTGCACGTGAATTGTTTTTGTGAATATCTATAAATATTTACGCACGTGAATTTGGTTATGCATGTGTACATCGTGTCGTGTGCATGAATTTCTTTTGAGTCTATTCTGTCTCCATACGGATCAGACCATTTTTTGGATCAGCCAAAAAGTGAAGGAGACAAATGTCATTTGCTTTTCATTTATTACAAAAACAGTACTGCAAGAAACGTTTGGTTCACTGTTACTACTACTGTTGCTGATAACGCTAAATGTATAAATATAACATCATTTGTACAAACTTTGGTTAATCTAATTGCTGCCTACAACTTTCATTTTTGATTATTGTTAAATGTATATGACGGTGATTTTAAACTTTACCATAAACATCAGGTGGTTTTAACAAAACTATGAACTGTTATCACAATACTTCTGTGCTATTTGACTGTTTGTAACCTCATATATAACTCCAAAGACTAAAGACTGAATCTCTTTCTTGATTTTTGCGTTTTTCAAACACAGATTTGAATGTAGCGATTCGAAGGATTAATAAACATATACAAATCACCATCATTTATAATGTATGTTCAGTGTTTCCTCTAGAAATTTTTCCAGCTGTGGCGGCAAACTCTGTTGGACCTTTTACACAGATCTACCACCTACCTGTGGCGTTATTTCATTGACAAATGTCGCGAGCGAACTTCTTGCGCACTCTTAAATATACGCTGCTCAAGTGCAGATTTTCTTGTGCGCTCTTTAAAATAAACGCTGCTGAAGTGCGATTTAGTACGTTTATGTAACTAGTATGTCTCCAACATTTATTAGATTTGCTAGGAATATTTGTGAATGTCTCCAATAGACCTACTGAGCGGCATTAATGTGCCCTGAAGTAAAGTGAAATGGTTATAAACTCCAGCAAGATAAAGTCATGACAGATGCAGAGCCATAGACCTTTATCTATAAAGTATAATTATGGAAACTGTGTACATCATACAGTTGCAATCAGAATTATTCAACCCCCCTGATTTATTAGCCCCCCTGTTTATTTTTTCCCCCAATTTCTGTTTAACGGAGAGAAATTTTTTTCAACACATTTCTAAACATAATAGTTTTAATAACTGATTTCTAATAACTGATTTATTTTAGATTTGTCATGATGACAGTAAATAATATGTGACTAGCTATTTTTCAAGACACTTCTACACAGCTTAAAGTGACATTTAAAGGCTTAACTAGGTTAATTAGGTTAACTAGGCAGTTTAAGGTAATTAGGCAAGTTATTGTATAATGATGATTTGTTCTGTAGACTATTGAAAAAATATATAGCTTAAAGGGGCTAATAATTTTGACCTTAAAATGGGTTTTAAAAAATTAAAAACTGCTTTTATTCTAGCCGAAATAAAACAAATAAGACTTTCTCCAGAAGAAAAAATATTATCAGACATACTGTGAAAATGTCCTTGTTCTGTTAAACATCATTTGGGAAATATTTAAAAAAGAAAAAAAAAATTCAAAGGGGGTTCAATAATTCTGATTGCAACTGTAACTGAAAGCTACGTCGTGTTTGCTGGCCTCACGCATCATGCACCTGTCAGTCAGTCAGCACGTCACCTTAAAGGGTTAAACAAATAACGCACAGCACTTCTACGATTACAGAAAAGTTTGCGCTGTTATGATTTACTTACCTTTTAATATGTTTTGGTGCGATTATAACCCGCGGTTTAAAAAAACCCCAAAAAAAACGACTGAATGTTTTGAATGAGAAGCTGTAATGTAGCTGTGGTGGGATGAATTTTGTTGTGGCGCCCTGGAAGAATTAATGTACCGGAAACCATGTATGTTGTGTGGGTGTTTAGATCCCGATCTTTTAATGATAAATTGTTAAGGATGGGTACCGAAACTCTGTACTTTATCTGTACTACATTATAAAAGACCGAAGTATCGATAAGCTCTGACGTTAATGGTTCTGCTATCGGTACTGGAGAATTATTGCTGAATAAACATTACTTTAAGTAGCATAATTTAACTGACCAACCTTTTTCTTATTTACGATATTTGATATTCGTCTGCACAGTTGGCAATCTCACATGAGAAATGCTCGTGTTTTCGACAAGCGCATCAAGTATAGTAGTCTTCACAGTTCTCGGCTGTAGGTTAGATTTAGGATGTGATGTCGGGTGACCAAAATTCAATGTCTAGCAAGTGTCTAAAGACAATGTTATTTAAACTTCCAATAACGATGTCAAATCCGTTGATATATGGTTGATTTTAGGTTGTGTTGGAAAGTGAACAAAATCCAACATCGAGGCAACAAAACCAACATCATATTGATGTCAAATACTGACATTTATTCGTCAGATATGGCAACCAAAATCCAACGTCTGATAGACGCCATAGTGGTAACGTCCACACAACGTCAAGCTGCAACATCATTAGACGCTGATTTTAGGTTGTGTTGGAAAGTGACCAAAATCCAACGTCGAGGCAACATCTTAAACCAACATCACATTGATGTCAAATACTGACGTTTATTCATCAGGTTTGGCAACCAAAATCCAACGTCTGATAGACGTCATAGTGGTAACGTCCACACAACGTCAAGCTGTGACATCATTAGATGTTGATTTTAGGGTGGACATTGACGTCAGCCTGACATTGCGTTCTAACCCGATTTTCATTCCTAAACAAAATGCAACGTCCCCGCGGCGTTGAGGTACAGTGTCAATCTGACGTCTTGTTGACGTACTGTGCCTGCTGGGAGGGTTAAGAAGAAGGTTTGCAGATCATTAATTCTCTCTTTCTGTGTACACAGTAAGATCGTAGAAAAGATCGATGAGGATCATGATGGTTTTGTGACTGCCGATGAGATGAAGCGGTGGATCAAACACGCTCAGAAGCGCTGGATTTATGAGGACGTGGACCGACAATGGCAGGCCCATGATCTCAACTCAGACTCTTACGTCTCCTGGGACGAATACAAGAACGCTACGTATGGTTACATACTTGGTGAGTATAGAGTGAAGCTTTTCTTTATGTTGTGCATAAATCTAATGTGGGTTTTCAATCCTTTTAGACTGTTAATTTATTCTCCCTTTTGATAAATCAGTGGTGACATGGTGGCTCAGTAGTTAGCACTGTCGCCTCACAGCAACACGGTCGCTGGTTCGAGTCCTGGTGGGGCCAGTCTGTGTGGCGTTTGCATGTGCTCCCCGTGCTGTCGTGGGTTTCCTCCGGGTGCTCCCACGGTCCAAAGACATGAGCTATAGGTTAATTGAATAAACTAAATTGGCCGTAGTGTTTAAGTGTGTATGGGTGTTTCCCAGTACTGGGTTGCAGCTGGAAGGGCATCTGCTGTGGAAAACATATGCTGGATAAGTTGACGGTTCATTCCGTTGTGGTGACCCCTGATAAATAAAGGGACTAAGTTGAAGGAAAATAAGTGAATGAATGATAAATCAGATAATTTTTTTTGTTGAGGTCAGGATAAAACTGTTAAATCCTATTTTAATTCATATGAATAGGGTCCATACGGTCATGGAAAACTTGGAAAAGTCATGGCATTTTGACATGGCATTTTCCAGTCCTGGGAAACTTTTGGAAAACCAGAAAAACACACAAAGTTTTGGAAAAGTCATGGAAATTAGTTTAACAAGTATCTGTATAGTTGAATATAGGTTGGTTGTCTTGACTTCTTTTCTGTCCTTGGCCAAACGCATGCTCTCACATTTATAAATACATTTTTACAGATATAAAAATAAATGTAAACTAAATAGATTGTGTGTGTGTTATGATTTGGTGTAATAAATTTGAACGTGCATAAACCCTGTATAGAGCTAAAATTAAAGAAAACCTCCACTTTTGTGGGGGAAATGGGTTCATTTTACTCCCCAGAGTTAAAGGTGCTGTATGTAAGTTTTTGACTTTTCTAAAGCATAAGAATACTATAATATGTTTGCAGATATTTAAGAAACATCCCAAGTGAACATACTTGTTTAACTGAAAAACAATGCTGCAGCCAATTATAATTCAGCACTCCGGGTTGCCTGTTGGACAACAGCGTATTTCATTCATTCATTCAGAAAGGCTCTGAAAGCATGCGCCCGTGACCAAAATGGACCGTATCAGACGTCGAAATGAGACCGATTCAGTTCCACATGAGGTTATTAATTAGCAAATGATATAAATATTACGAACGTAAACATTAGGTGAGCAGGTTACATTGTAATCTCGTGTCCTTACAACACACAAACAGCAGTTTGGCTGTTTGCACGAGACGAAACACGACAGAAATTTAAAGACAGCCTTTCAGAAGCAGAGAATATGCACTCACTCACGAAACGGTAAGGTTTAGAATCCATTCAAGCTCACATTGTTAGCATTTAGCACTAAATTAAACACACAAGGCTTACCTGAGGTGCACTGTCATAGGTTTCACATGTTCAACTGTGAGAAATAGAAGTCGTTTCTAATATCTCAATTCGAGGTGTTTGTTAGAACTAAAACTCCTTTTAATATGGAAAATATTCCTTCTATCGTGTGTCGTTGCTTTTATTTAGAACACGGTTTAAATCACTCGCTCCTTTACTCAATCTGGCATCCCACACGTGCGTTTATTTTGATCTAGGAGTGCATTACCTAGTTCAACCACTGGGTGTCAAACGTACATACTGCACCTTTAAATAGTTAAATGTGACCTTTGTTAATCCATTCAGCTGATCTCTGGGTCTGGCAGGAGCACTTTTAGCTTAGCTTAGGATAGATCATTGAATCGGATTAAACTATTAGCATCTCGCTCAAACATTTTCAAAAAGTTTCAATAATTTTCCGAAAATAGCAACTTTTCCTTTTCCATCTGTCTCAGTACATGATGTACAGTAACTACAGAAGAGTCCAGATTTGTTCCTTTTAAATATGTGTTAGATGACAACTGTAAAGGTGTCACGGCGGTGCAGTGGGTAGCACGATCGCCTCACAGCAAGAAGGTCGCTGGTTCAAGCCCCAGCTGGGTCAGTTGGCATTTCTGTGTGGAGTTTGCATGTTCTCCCCGTGTTTGCGTGTGTTTCCTCTGGGTGCTCCGGTTTACCCCACAGTCCAAACACATGCGGTACAGGTGAATTGAGTAAACTAAATTGGCCGTAGTGTATGTGTGTGAATGCAAGAGTGTATGGGTGTTTCCCAGTGTTGGGTTGCGGCTGGAAGGGCATCCGCTGCGTAAAGCATATGCTGGATAAGTTGGCAGTTCATTCCGCTGTGGTGACCCCTGATGAATAAAGGGACTAAGTTGAAAAGAAAATGAATGAATGATTTACAACTGTAAACTTACTTTAGTTAGATGCCAGGGAACATTTCAAGTATCCATTTAGCTTTTAACGCTCCCAATTCATTCATGATTTGTAAATGATTTATTCCAAATCAAATTTTTAAGCCAATTTTCGTATTTTTTTTACATTTTGTACCTTTTTCCGCCGACTTCATCAATAATATGTCAAATGTCTTTTTAGAAAAAGAGTCTATGCTCCAAAACAGTCAAGATTTGCTATTGTCTAAATTGGTCATTTATTTTGCAGATCGACGCTAATTCATCATTGGTGAACAGGTAGTAAAATCCCCTACAAATACATATTTAATGAAATATAACAACATTAAACTAAAATATAATAAAATCATTTAATTGAAGTAAAAAAAAAAAATGACAAACACATGATCAGCACCTAATTTACTTAAAGCAAAATTAAAATGTGTAAGTGGAAATAAACTTTAGTTACTAAAAATAACTAATCAAAATAACACTAATAATAAAATGTCAAAAAAAATGACAAAATGACTGAAAATAAGTGAAATTTAAAATCTACATTAAGCATGGGGTGATAACCAATTTTAAGGTATACCTCGGTTTGGAAAAGTCACTGTTTTAAAACCGTCAAAATGTTCTACTATACTGTTCCTATGGCTTATGTAAGGGTTTTTTTTACGTTTTTTTTAGGACAACAGTATCTCTAGCAAAAAAGATATCCAACACCGTTTTAAATTGTAAAGAAATCTTTGTTTTTGAAACAAATGAAGACAGAATAAGTCAATGATTCATTTAAATTATTTAGCCTGACATGTTTACTGCTCCAACATATTTTAAAATTTTCTCAAAATAAAATATATTGTGTTCAAAGGGGAAAAAAGTTGTTGTTTTTCACTCAGACATTTAAAAAGAATATATTTTAGAGCAGTAATCACAATACCGTGAAACCGTGATATTTTTAACCAAGGTTATCATACAGTCAGAATCTTATACCGGGCCACGCCTAATCAACATTTACAAAAAGGGAGCCAATTTAAAACAACAACAAATAATAATAATAATAA
>LR812536.1:11699999-11799999 GCA_903798195.1 Danio kyathit | reverse complement strand
TGATGTGCTTATTTGATCACTTTGAGGATAGTGCGCTAACATGGATGAATACACTTGCAAAGTGGCCATGTGAATCAGGGCTTCTGCAGGTCTTAAAGGGTCACGAAACACCAAAACACATTTTTTGAGCTGTTGACAGTCATATATGTGTCCCACCCTGCTATAAACACTATTAGGACACATATATTGCACAAAAAAGTGAAAATTGGTTGTTTTTGCGTTATTTTGAGCAAATTCGTTCTTCCGGTTTGAAACGAATTTTTGAAGCTACGTCACGACCATGAGATACTTAGGTGTAAATCCAGCTGGAGAGTGGCTGTCTGTCTTTTCTAGGACATTCTTACGTATCTGAGTGTGCAGTATTAATTCATGAGAAAGACGTGCTTCAAACCAATTAGCGCGCTCTATTGTGTATGACGTGAAACTTCATTAATATGCATGATAGCTCCGGAGACTGTTTACCAGTTTACACTGTTCAGACGGCAGAGAGACGCCACGTTGTGTTGCCAAAACAAGTGAAAGTACAAGAATTTCAAGACAAAATCGTAGGTGTTATTAGTGTGTTGCAACGAAGGTTTTGTTTTCATTTTCCCTTTATGAGAGAGCAGCTGGACTCACGTGTGGATTACAGCGCACGCGACACGCGACAGAAACGCGTTTGTAAGGAACATTTTTACCCGAGAGCTTTTTCTCATCTGGAAATGGTGAAATCCGGATCGATGCCGCTCGTCTACTTTTAATAAAAAGACACAGCTCCAGTTTGATTGTCTGTCTACAGATTTGGTAAGTGTTTGCAGTGCACTGCCCTTTGTTTAAATGCTGCTCTCCGAGTGTAAACATGTAAACACAAACTATTCCCGTCGTGCAGGGTTTTCGATGCAATTTGTGACTGGATAGTCTATACACACACGGCTTTCTGACGCTACCTACCTACAGAGTATATAAGTTACAGAGAAATACGGAGGATTTTTTTTCTCTTATTCGCCGTATCAAATCAGCCTCTGTGTGTTTGTTTTTCCTGTCAAACTTAGCGCGTGCCCAAATGTTAACTCCCTTCTATGCAAAATCTTATCCTCTTTCCCTCCCCCGACACTCCCACACTCCCAGAGCTGGACACGCCCAACTTTCCTGACTTTTTTTCAAAACAGAGGTGTGAAAACACCCTGCTGAGACAGGGGGTTTCGTGGCCCTTTAAAGTTATAGAGGGGACCTATTATTTACAACATGTAAAATAAGTCTCTGATGTCCCTAAAGTGTGTATGTGAAGTTTCAGCTCGAAATACCACACAAATAATGTTTTATAACTAGCAAAAATCAGTTCAAGGCACTTAGGAATAAATGTGGAAAAAACATTAAAAAGCCTTTATTCACTATATAAATATAAAAAAGATGATGCGTGTTATACAACATATTTCTCAATACAACGTTGATATATATATACTGTATGTATGAATGAAACCACAAGATGATGTATATATAGACAAATACCCTGCTGAAAAAAACAGCATATGCTGGTAAGGTATGTTTTGATGCTGGTATGCTGGTTTTGCTGGTTTCAACGCTGGTCTTGCTGGTTTCAATGCTGGTTTTGCTGGTTTCGATGCTGGTTTTGCTGGTTTCAATGCTGGTTTTGCTGGTCTCCATGCTGGTCTTACTGGTTTGAATGCTGGTCTTGCTGGTCTCAATGCTGGTCAGGACCAGCACTCAGACCAGCATCGAGACCAGCACTCAGACCAGCATCGAGACCAGCAAAACCAGCATCGAGACCAGCAAAACCAGCATCGAGACCAGCAAAACCAGCATCGAGACCAGCAAAACCAGCATCGAGACCAGCAAAACCAGCATCGAGACCAGCAAAACCAGCATCTAAACCAGCAAAACCAGCATCGAAACCAGCAAAACCAGCATCGAGACCAGCAAAACCAGCATCGAGACCAGCAAAACCAGCATCTAAACCAGCAAAACCAGCATCGAGACCAGCAAAACCAGCATCGAAACCAGCAAAACCAGCATAGAGACCAGCAAAACCAGCATCGAGACCATCGAAACCAGCAAAACCAGCATCGAGACCAGCAAAACCAGCATCGAGACCAGCAAAACCAGCATCGAAACCAGCAATACAAGCACTAAAACCAGCCAGACCAGCATACCAGCATCAAAACGTACCTTACCAGTATATGCTGTTTTTTTCAGCAGGGTAAACGAGTATACTGTACAAATAAATGCACATAAACATGCATGTACATATACACACTCATACATACAGTACATTTAAATGAAGGCAGTTCTTTGCCGAAACGCATACGTTTATTAAGGATCAGCCATGTGAATAAAGGCTTTTTAATATTTTTTTTCACATTTTTCGAGTGACTTGGACTGATTTTTTGCTGTTTATTCTGATGAATCCCTTAGCCAAGGAGCACCGACACATTATTTAAGCTACCCCCGAGCACTTTTTATTTGATTTTGAATGTTTTATAGCTCATTGAAACTGCCCCTTTTAGGCTGTGATCCTAGTTGTGCCATTTTGTTGACTGTTGCTTTAAATTTAAATGAGATGGTGCTCTTTTTAAAAGAAGGCATAGCTGTGTCAACATAAGCAAATTCAAACACTAGACTAACATCCTATGCCAGGGCTATTCAATTAGTTTGTCACGGGGGCCAGTTCATGAAAAGCATCCCAAAGGAGGGGCCGGAGAGATATGACTTGCAATATAAATGATGACACAACTGCATTTAAGAGCCAATTATGTATTTTTGCTACTTTAGACACCCGCGTTGTATTTGTCTACATTAAAATGTTAATATATTGTATTTTGAAACTATATAACATCACTGCATTGTACAATAAGTTTTTTTTTAACAAACATTCAAATGTTGTATTTCACAGCACAACAAAATCAGTGTATTGCTTAAGTAGGCTTCTTCTACATTCAGACACATTCATATGTTATGTTTTGAACTGCATAACAATTATGGATGCAACAATTATAGATTTTGGTTGTACTATTATATAGTGTGAAGAATAATCAGTGTTTCTCTGTTATCACGTCTAATGTAAATTTAAGCTTTATATTAGCTAGATTTAGATCTGGACATCCCTAACTAATATTAAAAAACCTTTAAAAGGCATTCTCATTAGTAATAGTTTTTATGCTGAAGGTTTTTCTGTGCTTATAGGGCTACACAATGTAATTATGTGTGTGTTTATAGAGAGGAACGGGAGAAAATAATATAATAATAATTGTTATGAAGGTCGGCGCCAATATTTAGATTAACTGTTGTTATCATCTGCGTTCATACATGCATAATCATTTTAATAATAGTTCGTCTAACATGTCTTTTGTTGACATTGCACTGAAAGCTAAGCACAACTCTCACTGCTACAGCATGAGATGTTTTCTACTGCGTGCGCCCAGACAGCCGTGAGCGCGTTGCTCCGCTTGCGCCCGCATATTGGCATATATTCTTACGACATAACAAACTTGCGCGCGGGAAAGACGTGATATGGGAACGGCCCGCGGCTATAGTTATTACAGTGTGCATGCGTAATAGCTTCAGTGGACAAGCTCGAAACTTTAAACTAGCGCACAGTTGGCAACTTGGCGTAACTTTGTTCAGCAGTTTCGTTTCGTGCGGCAGAACAGAAATGCAGAAATGCTGCTTAGAGAAGCCTTTACGATTAATTAACCATGACGAATTAAAGCGCAGTTAATAGTGAAATCGGTTAATCGTTGCATCCCTAATAACGATATCAGTGCATTGTACAAAGGACCTTTTCTCCAAACATATTACTGTCAGGTGACTCACGCTCTGCGCAGCTCATGCTGTATTGAACAGACGCACGTCACTTCATAACTATAGCGGCCATCTTTTGACTGAACTAAATTTTTTTTTTGATGTCTTGGTCACACTATTTGGAGGGCCAGAACAAATTGCCTCGGGGGCCGGGTTTGGCCCGCGGGCCGCCAATTGAATAGCCCTGTCCTATGCTAATGAGGGAGAAATCCTCACTAACTGGTGGGGCTTTCCCCCTCTGATGACACTTGCAAAGGGAGAATGTTCGTCAACGTGTTTCTGCAGACTGTTTTAATCAAGTGTGATTCTAAAAAATAAAATTAATAAATGTTTATCAATAGAAGCTGGTTATATTCGCAGACTGTTGTCACACAACCGTGTTTAAACACCCCTAATGAAATTGAATTTTGTATAATGGGTCTCCTTTAAGGTCAGTTAAGACCTTAAAACATCTTAAATCAGAGCAGCAAGTTTTACATTTTGAGCATGGCATACATTTTTTTTGTGACGAATTGTTTCCTCAAGCTTTATTTTAAAGTGAAGCAAAAGCATCATCATTGGTGCCTTCGTTGTTTATCATGTTCAAGGATGAGCTACATTGTACTGCATTAATTTAGGGATGTTATTTAACTCTTTAATTATAGATTTCCATGTTTTCTTGCGTCTGTGGGATGCACTGTGTATAATATTGTGTAGTCTTGTATGCAAATGAGGACGTTCGCTTTTGAATTCCAGAATGTACGTGTTTGTGGCGCCATCTAGCGGCGTTGTATGTGTGTGGAACTATCCAGAGATTCATGTAAATTAAAGAAGTGCTGCAATGTATTTTTATTGCAAATGTTATTTGCACTCAAGTACATAAATCAGAAGTATTTAAGCCTGAACATACTTCAAGCGAAATTAATTTAAAAGTTTTATCAGGTTTGTTTTTTGCCTCGAAATGTTGCTATTAATACAACTCTCTTGTTCTCGACATATTGCTGTTTTGTTTTCCCTTTTAGTTTTTTCTTTAATTTTGTTTAGTTTGTCTTAAAATTGTCTTTAAAAATTGTAAAAAAAAATGTACCCTTATAAAACCTGCTGAATGCAAGATGAGACGGTGAGAATTAATTGTTTCCATTTAAATAAACACAAAAATCCACCAAATAAAGTGAGTTTGTGTTGAAATCAGCACTGGAAAGAGAATATAAAATTTTTTATTTTATTATTATTATTTTTTTTTTCATTTTTAAACCCATTTCAGGAGGACTTTTAACTTAGCTTAGCATAATTCATTAAATCGGATTGGACCATTAGCATGGCGCTCAAAATGTTAAAAAAAGGACCCAGAAAATGGATTAATGGATTTAAAACTGCTAAAAGTCAACTGTTCAACCCTAGGGGAGGTATAAAAGGAGCTTATTTACAAAAAATGTGGAAATCAGGACTAGTAAGAGAATATCGAGATTATTATTTTTTCTCTCCGGTTTTTTTTTTTTTTTTTTTTTTTTTTTTTTTAGCAACTTTTGATTGTCTCTGATTTACTCCACTAGAGTTAAACAGTTCAGTTTTACCATTTTTAAACCCATTCCGGTCTGACATGAGGACTTTTAGCTTAGCTTAAATCATTGAGTCGGATAAAACCATTAGCATCTTACTCAAAAAGAGACCCAGAAATTGGCTGAATGGATTTAAAACTGTTTAACCCTAGATAAGCTGTAATAAGAGTTGTAATAGGAAAAAAGGGGAAATCATGATATTCTCTTTCCAGTCCTGATTTAAAAATGTATTTATTTTTATTTTTTTGTCGCTCTTGTGTTTTTTTTGTTTAGTTTTTTTTAACAACTTTCGACGTCATTTCTAAATGTAAAACATCTCAAATGTAAAAAAAAAACAAGACCCAGAAATTGGCTGAATAGATTTAAAAATGGTAAACCTCAACTGTTTATCTCTAGGGTACTTGTAATGGGAGCCTATTTCCCAAAAAAGTGGAAATCAGGACTGGAAAGAGAATATTGTGTTTTATTTTTTTTATTTTTAGCAACTTGCAATGTTATTTTACTTCACTAAAGTTAAACAATTGAGTCATTTTTTAACCCATTCTGGGTCTGGCAGGAAGACTTTTAGCTTAGCTTAGCATAAATCATTGAGTCGGATTAGACCATTAGCACTTTACTCAAAATGTAAAATAGCCCCAGAAATTGGCTGATTGGATTCAAAAATGAATGGTATTGACTCATCTGCCTTTGCTGTTGTGTGTATTTCAGGTGACATGTACAGTCAGAACGGAGACTCGTCTGAACCAGAGTGGGTGAAAACAGAAAGAGAACAGTTTACAGAATTCAGGGATAAAAACAAAGACGGCCGTATGGATAAAGATGAGACCCGTGACTGGATCTTACCTGCTGATTATGACCACGCAGAGGCTGAGGCCAAACACCTGCTGTATGAATCTGACGCAGACAAGGTAAAGGCATGGTATCTCTCTCTGTAATCTTGCAATTGATTTTGTTCCTTTAAAAAAAAACTAACAAATTTTACATATTGACTAACCTGAAGTGAAATTATGTTTGCTTGTCACTTTCAAATCTTTTTAAAAGTGCATCCAAAATAAAAAGATATTTAGTGGATAGCAGTGCAGCAGGTCTCTTGGCCTGTCTGTTTCAATCATTAACCCTGCCGGTAATCTGGAGGATTTTAAACACAGGCGAATACAGCAGCACGGATATAGAGGATGTGTCTGAATAGTAACGATCTCAACTGATAAAAGACAAAGTCTGCCATTTTCCAATTCTCGTACTGCTCTCTTGATAAACATACTTTCTGTTGCCTGACCGCATCGAGGACAAAAACATGCAACAAACCCTGTGGATCATAGAAAAAAAAACATATGACCATTCATTCATTCATTTTCTTTTCGTCTTAGTTTCTTTATTAATCTGGGGTTGCCACAGCAGAATGAACCGCCAACTTATCCAGCATATGTTTTACACAGCGGATGTCCTTCCAGCTGCAACCCATCACTTGGAAACATCATACACACTCATTGCGACCCTTCATGAACGGCTAAATACTGTGCGCCGTATGCGGACGCGGTCTCACCCAGTCATTAGGTCTCACACCTTGGCAGGTCTGCCTTGCCTTCGGTAAGCACGTGCTCTCATGAATAATTAAGAAGCAGGGTCTTCTCATAGGATAAGAAAACCCGCTATGAATAATAATGAGAAACCGACACGTCATCACTCCACTAGCAGATTTGCGCTACGTCACCGATTTTGATCCCGCCCCAAAAATGATTTTAAACACGGAAGATGAAATTAGCTGACAAAAGCTTCAAATTATCCAGTTTTCCCCACAATTAAAGCTGACAGGTGCTAACGTTGTCTTAACTGATGCTCAACACACACAAATCTGTTAAAATCTCAAAGTACTTGAGGGCGTCCTCAACCTTTAAACATCATTTGGGAAATATTTAAAAATAAATAAAATGAATCACAGCAGCGCTAATCATTTTGACTTCAACTGTATGTCTGATAAATACTTATAAAGGCAAATAATACAGCATTAAATGCTGCAAAATCTGCTGAAAATCATTATTTCACAGCCTGTTAGTATGATCTTGACAGCTGCTCCAGTATCTAATTATTATTATTTTTATTTCCATGGTAGGACGGCCGTCTCACAAAGCAGGAAATTGTGGATAAGTATGACTTATTTGTTGGGAGCCAAGCAACAGACTTCGGAGATGCTCTGGTGCGACACGATGAGTTTTAACTTTGGGAACTTTGCACTTGAAAACAAATGCAAAATGAACAATAATTTATTTTATCATTTCAAGCATACCACGTTGTGAAACTTCACTGTGTTTGCAAAACATTGCTGTTCTTCAAATCCAGCTTGAATTGTTTTATATACATCTCCAGCTCATCGCTTTTTTTATTCTGATGCGATTTCAAATGCACTGATGAAATAGTATTCAGGTCAGCTTGTGAAGCTTTTGGAGAGGTTTGTCTAATGGTTTATAATGCACTAAAATGCTCCTGTGTAATGCAGCATAATGGCATATGTGTAAACCGACCCAGCAAAGAGCAATAACATTAGATACAAGTGGAGTTCTTGCGCATAATGACCTAAGCAATGCCCTTATGTACACTACTTGTATAAATAATAGCAACCACTACATGTACAGTTCATGTTTATCTGCATTTACCATAGTGAAAACCACATATAGTATTAGATCTTAGAAAGTTGTAGATTGGTTCACAGGGATCAGAATGTCATTGCTTGAGCTGATCTATCATCAGCCTCGCCTTTTCTTTAATGTTTAAAGCAGGGGTCACCAATCTTGGTCCTGGAGGGCCGGTGTCCCTGCAGGGTTTAGCTCTAACTTGTCTCAACACACCTGTCTGGATGTTTCAAGTATACCTAGTAAGATCTTGATTAGCTTGTTCAGGTGTGTTTGATTAGGGTTGGAGCTAAAATCTGCAGGACATCGGCCCTCCAGGAACATGTTTGTTGACTCTTGGTTTAAAGAGTCATTAAGGGGGTAGTTCACCCAAAAATGAAAATTCTGTCATTATTTACTCAGCATTCACTTTTTCTAAACATAATTGACTTTATTTTTCTTCGTTGAACACAAATGAAGATATTTTGAAGAATGTTGGAAACCTGTAACCATTGACTTCCATAAGTTTTTTCTTCTGTGGATGTCAATGGTTACTGGTTTTCAGCTTTCTTCAAAATATCATCTTTAGTGTTCAACAGAAGAAAGAAACTCATAAAGGTTGTTAACTGCTTGAGAATGAGATGAGTAAATTTAGATTTGGGGGTGAACGATCCCTTTAAATGCAAGGACCAATCAGCCTCAAAGGACCACTGAACATCGTTTTATCCACCGCTACATTTATGAAGTGTTTTTGCTTTCAATAATAGACTGAAGCAGCAAACTAATGATAATCTTCCCTCAAGTGCCTTTTGAGTCTCCCTTAAATCTTTTAAATGGCTTCAAGGCTATTATATGAACACTTTTTCTTACCCTTCCTGCAATTTGTACATGACTGAACCTCTCTTAAAGGGATAACTCGCCCCAAAATGTAAAAAAAAATTGTCATTTACTCGACCTAAAATGAATTCCAAACCAGTTTTGTTGAAGATGTACTAAAAATGTCGGAGACTGATGACCATTGATTTCCATAGTATGCTTCGTATTCATTTCCAAGTCAATGGTTACCGGTTTTCAACATTCTTCAAAATATCTTCTTTTGTGTTTTACTCAAACTGGTTTGGAATTAGTAAATGATGACAGAATTGTAATTTTGGGGTGAACTATCCCCTCAACATTAGTATATAGTTTGTGTATATATGTCTATAATTGAATGTGAATTCCATTCAGTATGCTGTGGTCAGGTATTGTAAATACTAAGAGTGTTTTCTCAATAAAATTGCTTAAAATTAGTCAATTTAACTGGTTTTCCCTTTGTTTGGTGTACATGGTTAATTTCCACACATTATAATCTTGTCCTCTGGGCTGTCTATAATCTATCTTCATCATTTCTGCTGAATTCTGTTGACTTGAGACAACCAAAACGCTGATCTACTATTTGAAGGGATAGTTCATGCACAAATAGCAATTGTCATTTCCTCACGCTCCACTCATTATATTTTGAAGAATGTTGGAGACCGATGACTTCCCATAGTATTTGTTTTTCAAACTATGAAAGTCAGTGGATGTGGGTTATGAACATTTTTCAAAATATCTTCTGTGATCAACAGAAAAAAGAAACTGATTGCTGTTTGGAACCACTTGAGGGTGAATAAATTATGAATAAATGCTGGTTTTTGGGTGAACGATCCCTTTAAGCTGCTTCTTTCTTTTTACAAGACTTATGAAATTTGTAGCATATTTCAATCTGGAAATGGAAGCTCATGAAAGTGAAATGATAAAACAAGCTAGCGACTTGCAAGTTCATGCTAGCTTACTGTTAAAACGAGTTGACAAATATTTGCTTGCAACATAATAAAATATTAAATGTTGATGCTCTTTAAATGTATTTGCCATATGTCAAGACGGGCACAAAACATTTTAGCAACATGCTAATGACAGTATTAAATACTATTAATGTTAGCAACATTAAAACATGCAAGCCATGGGTAACTTTTTATTCTCACTTTTCGAGTGCCTTGGACTTATTATTTCAATGTTAGAAACAAATTCATGCTAGTATAGATGCATTTCATACATATTAGAGCATTAAATATTAACTTATTTCATGCTAACATGTTAGCAGCATGTTAAATGTTAAACATGCTAGCAACACTGCTTGGCATTAAAAACGTGATGGCAACATGCTATCATGCTAATGTGCAATTCTTTTAACTATGTCAGAAAGGTTAGCTAAATGTTAAAACATTTTAGAAATGTCTTAAAACAAGCTAGCAACATGTTAAAACCGGTTAGCAACAAGTGAATATCTTTTAGCAAATGAAATCATATTAGCAATGTGTTAAAACGTGTCGTCGTCTTCTTTCTTTCCACTTCACTGTAAGTTTAAAGACATAGCTTATAAATCTAGTTCATTTTTCCTCATTTTTTTATGCCCTTGTTTTAGGCTCATAAACATTACTTTGACATTTTTTGATATTAATATTACACTCACCGGCCACTTTATTAGGTACACCTTACTAGAACCGGGTTGGACCTCCGTGGCATAGATTCAACAAAGTACTGGAAATATTCATCAGAGATTTTGCTCCATATTGACACGATCGCATCACGCAGTTGCTGCAGATTTGTCAGCTGCACATCCATGATGAGAATCTCCTGTTCCACCACATCCTAAAGGTGCTCTATTGGATTGAGTTCTGGTGACTGTGGAGGCCATTTGAGTACAGAGACTGATTTCTTGAACATGACAATGAGTTCAGAGATGATTTGTGCTTTATGACATGGCACGTTATCCTGCTGGGAGTAGCCAGAAGATGGTTACACTGTGGTCATAAAGGGATGGACATGGTCAGCAATACTCAGGTAGGCTGTGGTGTTGACACGATGCTCAATTGGTACTAATGGGCCCAAAGTGTGCCAAAAAAATATCCCCCACACCATTACACCACCAGCAGCAGCCTGAATAATTGATACAAGGCAGGATGGATCCATACTTTCATGTTGTTGATGCCAAATTCTGACCCTACCATCTGAATATCGCAACAGAAATCGAGACTCATCAGACCAGGCAACATTTTTCCAATCTTCTATTGTCCAATTTTGGTGAGCCTGTGTTGATTGTAGCCTCAGTTTCCTGTTCTTAGCTGTCAGGAGTGGCACCTGGTGTGGTCTTCTGCTGCTGTAGCCCATCCGCCTCAAGGTTGGATGTATTGTGTGTTTAGAGATTCTCCTCTGCATACCTCGGTTGTGACGAGTGCTTATTTGAGTTACTATTACCTTTCTATCAGCTGGAACCAGTCTAGCCATTCTCCTCTGTCCTCTGGCATCAACAAAGCATTTGCGCCCACAGAACTGCCACTCACTGCATATTTTCTCTTTGTTGGACCATTCTCTGTAAACCCTAGAGATGGTTATGTGTGAAAATCCCAGTAGATCAGCAGTTTCTGAAATACTCAGACCAGCCCGTCTGGCACCAACAATTATGACACTTTCAAAGTCACTTAAATCACCTTTCTTCCTCATTCTGATGCTCGGTCTGAACTGCAGCAGATCATATTGACCATGTCTACATGCCTAATGCATTGAGTTGTGATTGGCTGATTAGAAATTTGCGTTAACGAGCAGTTCGATAGGTGTACCTAATAAAGTGGCCAGTGAGTGTATGTTGGAGCTCCATGCAAGTCTAGCAGAAAAACTACATCACAAATAGTCTTATTATTTTAATCATCAGTAGATTTTATTGAAATTAGTTAATTACAATACAAAGTGCAATTCAGATAAAAAAAAAAAGCATGTGTATGTGCAGTAGTGTAAATACTGTAGAAAGGGCACAGATTCAGAACATCTATTGATAAACCAGCATCGCAGGACAAGTTACATGCAAAACACGTATTGAAGTTAGTTTGAAATCAATGTTTGTGTAATCGATATGTCCTGCAAAACCCAAAACTTGTTTCCATTTTTACGAAAGGCTCATTTGGTGCTCAATGTCACATTAAACAGTTTCATTTTTAGCTTTCTTCAATCTTCATCCTCATCATTAGATTCTTCATCGTCGAGATGTTTGTTGAAATACTGAAGAACCTGAAGATAGTTCAGTTGTTGACCGCTTGAATCTGAACTAGACCCAGACTGCTCTTCTGGACTGCTGTCGTCTAAATTAGTTGTGATGTCCTCGTTAATGTAATAGGAGTCATGAGTTTGTAGATCAGCGGTGAAGTTACTTGCATCTTGAATGTTTTGCACAGAACTTTCGGCTCCTGTAAGATCGTCAGGCTGTCTGACACAATCTGATTGAACGTTTTCTGAATGTTTATTGGAAACCAAGGCTGTAGTGTTTATTATATGCGACTCTACTTTAAAACTGGAGAACGTAGCATCCTCTGAATGAGTTTTCTGCAATATTGAATGGTCTCGTTCTGGTGTTAAGTCTCTGTGTATTTTCTCCAGTTCTGACTTAAATCTGTGCTTTCCAGATACTTTTTGTTGTGGATCTGCATGAATAATATCTTCAGAATCAGTCTGATTTGCAATAGCAGTTTGGAAGTCTTGGTTGATTGTTGTATCAAGCATTTCTGATGCGTTGTCACAATAAGAAGTGGGACTTTGTATTTCAAGTTCTTCTGTGACATCTGAATCGTCGTTTTCTAATTCGTAATCCATGTTAATGTCCTCGAAATCCGAGCAGACTTCAACTTCAGTTGTGAAGGTGGTGGTTTCCTCACTCTCCTCGTCACATTCGCGAACCACGACGTAGTCCTGAAACGACACTGTTTTATTGTTGAATCTGTGCACGGGTCTCCCGTTGGGCCGCAGTGCTAGATAATTGCGTCTTGGTTCCCTTATTAGGGATTTGTTGAGTGTTATTGAGGGTAAGTTTGCAGCAGATGATGATGATGGTGGTTGTTCCTCTGTTTTGGTGTAGATGCCTTGTTTGCCGTAGAAAGGTGAAGTGGAGTAGTCGTATTCGCTGAACGCCTCGTTGTGGCGTGAAAATGTGTCCTCTATTGAAGGCATTGGTGCACTGTGGTTCACCTGTTAAAAAAGAGCTGTTTGTCAGCTCTGCTTCTCTCAAAACATACTTCTGTTGTTTTAAAATACACATGTTATAGGAGATTTGGTAACACTTTACTTGAAGGGGTGTTCATAAGTGTTGTGAATGTGATGTCTATATACTGTATATATATCTATATATCTATATACAGTTGCAATCAGAATTATTCAACCCCCTGATTTATTAGCCCCCTGTTTATTTTTTTCCCCAATTTCTGTTTAACGGAGAGAAAAATTTTCAACACATTTCTAAACATAATAGTTTTAATAACTCATTTCTAATAACTGATTTATTTTATCTTTGCCATGATGACAGTAAATAATATTTGACTAGATATTTTTCAAGACACTTCTATACAGCTTAAAGTGACATTTAAAGGCTTAACTAGGTTAATTAGGTTAACTAGGCAGGTTAGGGTAATTAGGCAAGTTATTGTATATCGATGGTTTGTTCTGTAGACTATCGAAAAAATATATAGCTTAAAGGGGCTAATAATATTGACCTTAAAATGGTTCATAAAAAATTAAAAACTGCTTTTATTCTAGCCGAAATTAAACGAATAAGACTTTCTCCAGAAGAAAAAATGTTATCAGACATACTGTGAAAATTTCCGTTCCCTGTTTGACATCATTTGAGAAGAGAGAAAAAAAATAAATAAAAAAATTCAAAGGGGGGGCTAATAATTCTGACTTCAACTGTATGTATGTATGTATGTGTGTGTGTGTGTGTGTGTGTGTGTGTGTGTGTATATATATATATATATATATATATATATATATATATATATATACACACACACATACACACACACACACACACACACACACACACACACACACACACACACACACACACACATATATATATATATATATATATATATATATATATATATATATATATATATAGCGCATAATTAAATTTATGCGCAAAACAGGATTATCACATAAAAGTGTGAATGCGAATGAAGCAGCCTTTTCCATCCAACGAGTCAAAGAGAACAAAATCGTCACTTCCTGATTAACTGGCGCCAAATATCAACAGTAAAATCTGAGTTTATATATAGCAAATTTTAAAGATTCACATTCTCACATTTAAAGATTTTGTTCTCTTTGACTCGTTGGATGGAAAAGGCTGCTTCATTCGCATTCACACTTTTATGCGATAATCCTGCTTTGCGCATAAATTTAATTCGCATCTTTGGATGGAAACAGCTGTTTGTCATGACGACTTGACCAGCAAATACATCACAACCTGTTTTTGTCTTTGTCACAACAATTTGACATTACCAAGACAACAAAACGTGTCATAAATCTGTCATAAACATGATTGTGTGATGACTGTTATAATAGCTTTGTTAAAAGTTTTTCTTGACCTTGACTATTTGTACAAGCTGAATTTGTTGTTAAAAGTCATTAAATATTAATAACTCCTTTTAAAATTATTTAACAGAGTAATGACATTTTTAATGAGACATTTTAATTACAAATGCAGTTTGTTCCACTAAAAATGTGATCAGAAAAATGTTAATGACACAGTTATAATGGCTTCATGACAACTTTTTTATGACAGATTTAGGACATTTTTTTTTGTTTTCTTGGTCGTTTCAAGTTCTCATGACAAAGATAAAGTCCGGTTGTGATGTATTTGTCATAATAAACAATGTCATCTTTGCATTTGAAAAACATAACTGAGCAAATGACACTTAATAACAGTTGTCATAAGCATGCATAAAATGTCATTCACATTTGACATGTCATGATTATAAAGGTTTCATGACATTCTTATGAACATCCCTTCAAGTAAAGTGATACCAATTCATTTCTTTAAAATTGATGATACATTACACACATATTAGTGTACCACTAATTTTGCAATTTTGTAACAATACAATAAACTATTGGTTTTCAACCATGTTCCTGGAGGACCACCAGCACTGCATGTTTTGGATGTCTCTTTTGTCTGTCACACCCATTACAGTTTTTCAATCTCTGCTAATGAGCTGGGGCCGTTTGCACCAGCAGTGCATCAATTAAACGTAGCCTAGTTGTGACTTAAAGGGACTCTAAGTTACAACTTACACATTATTAAATATTTTAGTGTTGCACCACTGAACTTAGTTTAAACATAACTCTACGTTCCAACTAAATATTTACGGCAGCCTTATTGTATATTACATCATTTATTGAGACTACGCATGATTTTACAGAGAGCTTGCGACCTACTAAATACAGTTTGCCTTAAGAACATGTGGTGCAAACTGAGGTAAGAACAAATTTAGTTACAAACTAGCCAGTAGTTACTAAGCTCCTAGTGTGGACTTTATGTTCCAGTTTAAGAAAGAACTTACAAACAGCTGGTGCAACCCTACCCTGATGATCTGAATCAGGCATGTTTAGTTAAGGAGACATGGAAAATGTGCAGAGCTCGTTGAGAAACACTGCAATAATCCAACACTATCTCACAGAAATTCGTAACTTTTTTTTTATTTAGTGGCTAATTTGTAATTACATTTTACTGTGATTTGCCCATCCCCCACATGAGTGGTATGGTTAGGGGTGGAGTTTGGGGATATGCCTCATTTAAAAAAAAACTGTACATTTTCAGACCAATGAAATTATATAAATTCGTACAAATTAGCCACTTTTCTGACAAGTAAAATAGTTACCTCATGAGATCGAATGGAAAAAAACTAATAAAATTGCTTTAATAAATCATCTCAATTTATTTACAAAATGACGAAGTCTGAGATGCTATTTTATGATTTTTTGGAATGAAAATGCTATATAAAGAGGTTCACTAAGGGGGGAAAGTAACACACAAACTCACCATGTGGAACCACCGTAGTCTCTAGATGTGGAGTATTGGAAAATGCAAAAAAAAAAGATTGATTTTATGACTCGTTTAAATTTTGATATATACAGTTGAAGTCAGAATTATTAGCCCCCCTGAATTATTTGCCCCCTGTTTATTTCTTTCCCCAATTTCAGTTTAACAGAGAGAAGATTTGTTCAACACATTTCTAAACATATTAGTTTTAATAACTCATTTCTAATAACTGATTTATTTTATCTTTGCCATGATGACAGTAAATAATATTTTACTAGGTATTTTCAGGACACTTTTATACAGCTTAAAGTGACATTTAAAGGCTTAACTAGGTTAATTAGGTTAACTAGGCAGGTTAGGGTAATTAGGCAAGTTATTGTATATCGATGGTTTGTTCTGTAGACTATCGAAAAAATATATTGCCTAAAGGGGCTAATAATTTTGACCTTAAAATAAGTTTAAAAAAATTAAAAACTGCTTTTATTGTAGCCAAAATAAAACAAGCAAAACTTTCTCCAGAAGAAAAAATATTATCAGACATACTGTGAAAATCTCCTTGCTCTGTTAAACATCATTTGGGAAATATTTAAAAAAGAAAAAAATAATCAAAGGGGGGCTATATAATAATTCTGACTTCAACTGTTTGTAAAATATTATTCTTAGCTTCTCTGGATTTATTGTTGTTCTGTTTGTGTTGAAAGACATTTTGTAAAGTAAGTTAACTAATGATGGCATTTCTTCAAACTTTTACATGAATTGCTCAAAATAACAGAAAAGTTATGTTTATATTAGACAATCTTTTCAGAACATTATTGAAAAATCAACATTTAGTGAAATAACCCACATTTTCAATCACAGTTAATTAAATGTGCAGTAGGTGATCTGCCAAATGCTAACAGGTTAGCATAATATTTTTTGAAACACAGTCCCTCCCCTGCCATCCAGAGCCAGGCCACCTGAAACACCCCCGCACACACTTTAAAGGTGACAGCAGACAACCCACTAGATCATGTCCTTCGCCAGTTAGAAAACTTTATAGTAATTGTGGTGGAAATTCAATTATATACATTATAAATGTCTGTTCTTTTATTCTTCCATGGATGTACTGTTTAAGTTAGAGCAAGTGTGACCACTTTAACATCTGTTTATCACCAGACAAGATCTGGATAAGTACATGGTGATTTAACAAACTATATGTTTAGGATGGAAGGTAACCCTGCTGAAAAAAACAGCATATGCTTGTAAGGTATGTTTTGCTGCTGGTCTTGCTGGTTTCAATGCTGGTCTTGCTGGTTTCAATGCTGGTTTTGCTGGTCTCGATGCTGGTTTTGCTGGTCTCTTTGCTGGTTTCAGTGCTGGTCTCAATGCTGGTCTTGCTGGCCTGAGTGCTGGTTCTGACCAGCATTGAGACCAGCAGGACCAGCATTGAGACCAGCATTAAAACCAGTAAGACCAGCATCAAGACCAGCAAAACCAGCATCAAGACCAGCAAAACCAGCATCAAGACCAGCATTGAAACCAGCAAGACCAGCATACCAGCATCAAAACATACCTTACCAGCATATGCTGGTTTTTTTTAGCAGGGAAGACTGAAATGTAGATGGTCAAAAATGAAGTTGAGCACTGATGTAACTGTGATTCATCCAGCCTGATCTCACGAGGAAACGTAAATATTTTACGTTTTGTCAGTTTAGTGGCTAATTTGTACGAATGTAAAGTACGTTTTTAAAAGAAGGCATGACACCTAACCCCAACCGTCATTGGGTGATGAGCAAATCGTACTAATTTGTACGAATTAGATCGTACGAATTCATACTGTACGAATTAGCCACTAAATCAAAAAGTTACGAATTGCCGTGAGATTGCGTTGGATTCACCCACAAGGTCATCAGTGACATACAGGATATTACAAACTAGATAAAAAGAGAACACACTCTGTTTCTGGGTCTCACACTCTGCAGAAACGGCATTGCTGTATGATTGTCTGACCTTCTTTGCAAAGAATAATACTTTAAAAGACACTTTGGGTAAGACTTTGTCTTCTTTACCACTGAGAGAGCCTCCTTAAAGAAAATTGCCACTACAGTACTTTATAATACTTCAATTCTAAACAAAACACTGTATTATATCTAGCACGTGTTCAGTTGTGTAGCAAGCAAAACTTGCCATAATGGTCTTACTCTCTCATGTGCATTGTCCTAAAGCGATTACTGTATGCTTAGTGGCTGGCCGGCGGAGTGCAAGAATTACACTTATTATTAAGCCATACTTGCATGCTATTTCAAAAAAAAAAATTTCATTCTGATTTCAACTGTAGCCCATTGGAAAAAGAGCAGAATCTACATCAGCTTTGCGTGACTAAAAGAGTTTTAAAAATTAACATTACCTGTCTACAAGAAATACTTCAGCCATGGTGTCGTCCTTCCTCCAGCGTGCAAACGTAACTCCAATATTGATTCAGGATTTGAAAAAGTTTTGATTCAGCATTTGTTTTTACTGCTGTGATTGTATCGTCTGCACATAAATGCACTGTGCGCATGCACGCGTGTAGGCGCAAATGGCGGATCTGCGTTAACAGAGCTTCCCAGATGTACAAATCTACAAGTGAAGAGACTTTCAACCAGCACAAAAAATGTTTCTGAAGACAATCACCTACTGCACCTTTAATTAAAACATTTAGTTATTTTAACTCTGAATGACATTCTCAAATAAGACCTTTATAGAATAAACCAAAGGTTAACATTTCGCTCAATTCTGTGCCTAATAAATCCAGTAAGCTCATAGAAACTGAGAATTGTCTTTAAGTTGCATGAATGTATTTTGTCTTACCACATTAGGGTGTGTGCTGTCCGCCACAGTGTTGCGTATGACGTGATCCCGCTTCTCTCTGCTCATCCGGATGCACCGCACCACAGTAAATAAGGTAACAACCAGCAGGATCAGACACACCCCTGCCACGCCCTCTGCCCTGCCCACGGTCTCACGGCTGTATGGATGCCCCACCCCCAATGGGCCCTGTGGGACTTACAATGCATTTACTGTTATGTGACAAACATTGTTTATTATAATGGCTTGAGCTCAGTTTAATATAAAAGTCATTGTTGAATGACAATCTATTTGAAGGGCAGCTCAACTGTTGTTGCTAGCACAAATTCATGCTAGCAACATAGTGTTTAAATTGTGCAAGAAATCTCAACACTTGTGTTGTTTCAGCCCATTTTAAATACGTAGATTGAACAAACACCAAACGTCATGTTTGAGTGTATTCCCAGTTAGGAGATTTACTTATACCTGATTGGCCTTTTTGAAGAACTTCCACATGCAATGTAGCTTTAACAGTATCTCCCGACTCCAGGTCAGTGGCCAGAACCTGCAACACAGTTGTCAAGAATATGCAATAGTTGTAAAAAATATGATTAACACATTGCTTATGAATGGTGTTGGTGGCATACCTCCAGGAAGTATTTGTGTCCGGGGTGCAGCTGGCTGGTTTTAGCGATGAGCAGAGCTTCTTGTGTAATGTAAAAGAGCCGAGAGCTGTTGATTTGGGAGTTTAGAGAATACTGCAGTCTGGGATTGAAGCCCTTTAACCCACAAACATAAAACAAACTCTATTTCTTAGGCTTAAACTAGAACATAAATCCTTATTTGATGCAATCAGTGTCAAAACAGTGACTTTGTGATGTTGAAACTGGATGTTGTCAGCGTGTTTGTGGTTTTGCAGTCACGTACGTTGGTAAAGTCTTGATCTGTGGCCTCCAGGATGAGTAATTTGTTGGCGTACGTCATGACCAGTGAAGCCGGACTTGTGCTCTCGCTGACGAAGCCACGATACGCTGAGCGGCTGAATTGTGGTGGAAACTTGTTTTCTGCAAGAACCCGTACCAGAACAGTGGCAACTGCGTACTTCAGAGGGTCATCCGTCTGAGCTGCCTGAGCAGAAACATCACAATGCTTTCTAAATGTAATAAGGAAAACCATATTTATTTATTTATTTTTATTTATTGTTATTTATTTATTTATTGTTTTTATTTATTTATTATTCATTTATTTATAATAATAATTATTATTATTATTATTTTAAATCTATATATAGAGTACTGTGCAAAAGTTTTAGGCCAGCATTAAATCTTGTTTTACTGATTGTATAATGGATTTATGTGACCCTGTACCACAAAACCAGTCATAAATGTCAATTTCTTTGTCAATTTCATTTAGGACTGAGATTTATACAGGGCGAATTCATTATCTTTCAGTTGATGTATGCTTTGCTAGTATAGGAGTTAGGTTAGGTTAGAGTTTTAATTATTTTGGTTTAATTGTTTATGTAAGAGCCATAATTTGATTTAATATAATTTATTAAAAGTGCTCTGATTTATGTACAGTTTACAAATGTTGATATGTTTAGTTCTGTACATTTGTTGATTTCACCCCTACTCTTTTGTTTGTAATGGTTTGCTCCGCCCTTATTGGACTGTTTAAGTCAGGGGTGCTCAACCCTGTTCCTGGCGATCGACCTTCCAGGTAATTTCAGCTCCAACCCTGATCAAACACACCTGAACCAATTATTTAGAACGTGAGGAGCACTTGATAATTACAGGCAGGTGTGTTTGATAAGGGCTGCAACTGAAAACTGCAGGTAGGTCGATCGCCAGGAAAAGGGTTGAGCACCCCTGGTTTTAGTTATATTATGAATTAAGAAAGTAAAAGAAAGAAAGATGGAGCAACACAGTCTTTTGACCAGAGTTTGATATGCTGTTTGAAAAATTCAGTAAACATCTTTAAATGGAAAGAAACCCGTTTTATTGCCCAACTGATTTTAAAATTCTGAAAGTACAGTTTAAGACATGTGAAAGACAATGTTGGAGAGAGGCTGTTTGTCCTGGTTCGAGCTGCATTTCTACCAGTGTTGTTATCAATATTGTCTGAATTGATGGAATTGTGAATGTTGAAAAGTAGAGATAGGTTTTAATACATTATGCCACTCCTTCTGGAAAGGTCTTCAGTGGTAATAGTTTTCATTTCCAGCATGATAATGATCTGCTAATTGCAGTGAAATTCTATTTGGAGAAAGAAAAGAGCTGATGAAACACAGACAGTCATGAAATGGCCTCCACAGGGTCCAGATCTGAATATTATAGAGGCTGTATGAGATCACCTGGACAGAAAAAAGATATGAGACTCTAAACCTAAAGAAGAAAGTGTTAAAAGAAGCCTGATATTATTATACAGCACATCATTTCAGAAAATGGCAGAACAATTAGAACTAAACCGAGGGAAGCCACATTAAACATAGACTTTAGTTTGAAGAGGGAATGTTGTGCTGTTGCTTTTTTTTTTTTTTTTTTTTTACATATTTTTTGTTTGTTCTTTTAAAAAGACTGATTGATTAAATATTGTGCAAAAGGCAAACAAAGCTGGTATAGTGCTTAGTGTTTTTGCACAGTACAGTATGTACAACATTATTATTATTATTTTTTACTAAATGTTTTATTAAATATATTTAAATAATTTCTTGTTGTTTATTATTACCATGTATCTTTAATACTTTATATATTATATTATTTTAATATTTTATAATATTTAAAGCATAATTGTATTATTATAATTAGTTTGTTTTGAATTTTGTTATTCGCTTTCTTTTTCTTTGACGCACCATAACTCGTAGTCTCAGTGTCGGGATCAGCAGTCTGTTCTTCACACATCTGGTTAACCTCACCTCTCCAGAACTACTGTCAATTACAAATCTGCCATTGTCTGCACCTGTATTACAACACACACACATACACACACACACACACACACATATATATATATATATATATATATATATATATATATATATATATATATATATATATACACACAATCATGTATATCCTATATATCATGTATATCATATATAATAAAGTTTTGATGTGATGATTAGTAGAAGATAAGTAGCTACCTGACAGGATGGTGTATTTTATTGGCGTTCGGAGACCCTCGTCACCATCCACAGCTTGAATTGGACCCGGAAAGAAATCCAAGACGATGTCCTGAGTGACGAAAAAAATGCTTCTGTGGGTAAGTAAGGTTTTTATGCATTGATGTTAAAAGTGAGAGTAAACACAGTTTAATCTTACAAATAATTATAAGTTTAAATAAAAAGCTTCTAACAGCAGAAATACTATTTTCTAGATCAATACGATTTTTTTCTCAGTCATTTGGGTATGTTTTTTTAATCATTCTTAATCTGTTTAATCCATTTTTTTTTTTTTTTGCTATTTGAGAGTATGCATTGTACTCCTTAATCCTTCCCCGACAAACAAACTTCACAGCTCCTTTGATATTATTTTGGTTAAATTCGTTATTTTTTACTTGGTCACAACAGTGACTGTGGTTTAACTGACAGTGAGTGGGAAACATGCATACAGTAAAATCTTGTATTGCTTTGATTAAAGATTTCCACTTGTTTCATCTACTAGATGTACAAGCAGAAAGTATGTAACTGATCTTGTCATGTGACATACATTTTAATCAAAACAGTATTTTTTTTTTTTTCATTTAAATGTTGAATTTCTTGCCCAAGACAAGATTGTATGTGTATATCTGGCCTATAAACAGTATTTATGTATTCCTTTTTACGCATCTCTCTGGAATACTTGATTCTGATTGGCCAATCACAACATTCCAAGGTACATTATTTTCAGATAACAACCAAGGAAACTAATAACACCGGCTTATCTGGAAATCTAAAATAAAATCGTAATTATTTTGAACATTAGCACATACAATATATACTCTATATATTTATGCTTATGTCATGTGGTTGTTGTTGGTTGAATCTTAAGACTGATTAATAATAATAATAATAATAAGAAGAAGAAGAAGAAGAAGAATTACGTGAGTGTAGACTGCATCCAGCCGTGTTGGAAACCTGTAACCATTGACTTCCATAGTATTTATTTTTCCTATTATGGAAGTCAGTGGGTTTTCAGCTTCTTCAGTTTTTCTTCTTTTGCGTTCAACAGTAGAAAGAAACTCAAAAAGGTTTGAAACCACTTGAGGGAGAGTAAATAGTGAGTAAATTATTATTTTTGTGCAAACTATCCCTTTAAGATCAAAATTTCTTTCTGCAAACATTACATTTAATTAAAGAGCTAGTAAATGATTACACCTCCAATCAATGTTGAATGCTTATTTGTTTCATTTTTTGGTGTTTAGTTTTGTTTGTTATCCTCCTAGGGGCAGGCATGTCCAAACTCGGTCCTGGAGGGCCGGTGTCCTGCTGAGTTTAGCTCCAACTTGCTTCAAAACACCTGCAGGAAGTTTCTCGTATATCCAGTAAGAGCTTGATTAGCTGGTTCAGTTGTGTTTGATTAGGGTTGGAGCTTAACTCTCCAGGACACCGACCCTCTAGGACAAAGTTTGGACACCACTGTCCTAGGGTTTGAGTCTCCACATACTTGACAACACATTTTTAGCTCTTAAATGGCTATTTAAAATACTTTGGATGTTTTATATTTTGTTACAGACATACAGTGTTATCCTGAACTGTTTTGCAGCATCTGAAATGTCCCAAACCCTATTTTTAACTGTTCAAAATGGAAAAAAGTGTTGTTTTTACTCTGATAGTCAAAGCAAGTTAAAAAAAATAAATTCTGTTATATATGCATTAAAAAAACCTTCAGGAAAAAGTGTTTTATGTAAATTCAGACCACGAGTCCACATATATGGACATCATTTTTCTCTAAAAGTACATCATATCAAAAGATGATAATAGATTTTTATTCTACTTAGGTTACAATAAGCCCAAATAGCAAAGAGAAATAAAAAATGCATGTAAAAAAACACCATGGGCCTTAAGAGGTTATAAGCAGGGTAATGTACATCCAGCTGCATGCATGTTTCTTCAGTCTTATATTGATTTATATTGATTTACATTACATTCTGCACACATATATATAGTGTATATAGGTACACATAGGAGTACCTGCTCGTTCTCTGTGATGTTGGCAGTGTACAGTGGGTTGGCACAAATGCGCTTGCTGTGATTGGCTGAGAGAAGAGTGCAAGGCTGGAATTGTGGGTACTGGTCATCTCCATCTGTAACATTGATGATTACCGTTGCTGTTGTGTTGTAGTGCTCTTTTGTGTTGGTCTCCTAAATGCATCAGTATTAAGAGTTAAAACAATTCTTTATCATCAATACCAAACAATTATTATATGTACAGTTGAAGTCAAAATTATTGGCCCTCCTGTGAATTTTTCTTTTTCAAATTTTTCCCAAATGATGTTTAACAGAGCAAGGAATTTTCACAGCATTTCCTATAATATTCTTTCTTCTGGAGAAAGTCTTATTTGTTTTATTTTGCCTAGAATAAAAGTTTTAAAGCATTTTAAGATCAATATTATTAGCCATCTTAAGCAATATGTTTTTTCGATTGTCTACAGCAGGGGTTCCCAAACTTCTCAGCTTGCCACCCCCAAAATAACAACTCCAGTGACTCGCGACCGCCACCATCCTCGTAGGTTGTTATAAACATACAAACATTGCACACAACAGTGCACACACACCAATAGGAGCTATATAAACAAGCTTATTGACAACACAAGAAAAGTGCAACAGCCTAACAACTATATATATATATAATTTTTTTTATTTTTTATAGTCATTATTCATTTGTTTCATTTCAAGAGTTTACACTTAGATAATGCTCGACTATGATAGCAGGTTTAGCATGCTGTCCCGGGAGAGAACCCCGAGCTCTGAGATAAATGTGCCCAAGGTTACTGCCTTGTCAATGAGCATTAGGAGGGATACGAGATCAGGTATTTCTCGAGAGCCCCCTGTTAATACTTTGGTTAATATGGTGGTTCGAATTGATTCAGTATGTATGCGTTAAGTGCTTGTGACTGTTATTACAATTTGCTTATGTACATGTTTTTAGACTGTGGGAGTACCTGGGGAAAACCCACACAAACACGGGGAGAACATGCAAACTCCACGCAGAGAGTACCGACCGGCTCAATTAGAACTTGAACCTTTGGCCCTCCCGCTGCGAGGCAGCAGTGCCAGCCACTGAGCCGCCATGTCACCCAATTATAGATTTGAGGAGAAGGAAAGGATGGGGGGGGGGGTTCCAAAACGAAGATAAGCAATGAAGTTTAGGCAGGATATTTATAGTAGTTTTGGAATGATCTGATAGGCTAGCTAATGATCAGCTGTAGTCGATCATATCACGTGCTCCTCTCGAAATTAGTTTGTGAAACTTAATTTAATATTAACTTAATGAAAATGGTGGGCACAATGTTTACAGCACAAGAATATTCTTAGATTAATTTTGGAGACCGCCACTTGGAGCCTCTATGTTCAGCTGTGGACTTTATTTTTATTGTATGTGAGTGCCGTAAAGGTGTCAAAGTTTAACATTGTGCCAAAAATCAATCTGCTGCAACTATTAATGTGTCATTAATCTAGCATAATAACCCCAGTGGTCGCAATCCAATGGAAAAAGAATTGAAAGGCTGATGGCTTTTAAATTTGCATGTTGTTATTTTATGTAACTATTAAATGCTATTTGTATTGGTAACACTTTATTTTGATGGTCCATTTGAGTATTAGTAGACTGTGCTTAATTTCTGTTGATACTGCTCCTTCAACAGACATTTAACTGACTATAAGAAACTTTGCAAGTACATGTCAACTTAACCCTAACCCCAACCTAACAGTTTACTTCTCTAATGAGAATTAGTTGGCAAGTAGATGCAATGTAACTTAAACTAAACAAATGGACCATCAAACTAAAGTGCGACCTTTGTATCTTCTTTAGGTTATGGATAAAATATGATAATTCTACTAGTTTAATAACATATTCTAACACTTTTCATAGCCCCCCCCAAATGACTCACCTAATTACCCTAACTTGCCTAATTAACCTAATTAAGCCTTTAAATGTCAGTTTAAGCTGAATAATAGTATCATGAAAAATATCTAGTCAAATATTATGCACTGTCATCATGACAGATCAAATAAATCAGTTATTAGAAATGAGTTATTAAAACTATTATATTTAGAAATGTGTTGAAAAAATTATTCTTTCCGTTAAACAAATATACAGGGGGGTTAATAATTCAGGAGGGCTAATAATTCTGACTTCAACTGTATGTGTTTTACCACTGCATAAAGAGTCAGTCGGAGCTGTGTTTTGATCTCATAGTCCAGTGACTTGTTGAGAATCACTTTGCCGCTGTTGGGCAAGTCCACTCGAAAATACCTGGCGTCAGGCTGGAAACAGATAAACACATGTGATTATCAAGTGGACTTTTTGAGACTGAAATATAGGACTAGCAGGACGTTAGTTTGGTTCACCTACTGATGATTCTTCAATGACGTATGTGAGTGTGTCTCCATCAGCATCTGTGGCCTGGACTGTAAACACTACAGAGTTCACTGCTGTCAACTGAACACACACAACAGCAGAAGAAAATGACACTCTTAGCAATGGAAAATATATACAGTTGAAGTCAGAATTATTAGCCCCCCTGTATATTTTCTAAACATGATAGTGTTAATAACTCATTTCTAATAACTGATTTCTTTTATCTTTGCCATGATGACAGTAAATAATATTTGACTAGATATTTTTCAAGATACTATTATTCAGCTTAAAGTGACATTTAAAGGCTTAACTAGGTTAATTAGGTTAACTAGGCAGGTTAGGGTAATTAGGCAAGTTATTGTATAACATTGGTTTGTTCTGTAGACTATCAAAAAATATAGCTTAAAGGGGCTAATAATTTTGACCTTAAAATGGGTTTAAAAAATTAAAAACTGATTTTATTCTAGCCAAAATAAAACAAATAAGACTTTCTCCAGAATAAAAAATATTATAGGAAATACTGTGAAAAATTCCTTGCTCTTGGACTTCAACTGTATATTTAGTCATGGTCAAAAATGCACTCCGAAAAAACATTGGGCTATTATTTTGACCAAATTGATGGGTTAGAAATATTGGGTAATTCTTAAAGGGACAGTAGACACACTCCAAATTTTTATTTATTTATTTTTATTTCACTGGAAAGTTAGATTTTTGTGAATTTATTTGAGTGAAAGATATCAAACATAGACAATGCTAATTTATTTTCACAGCCGCCTTTGCTAATTTTCTTTACTAATAATTGTGGTGCCAATACTTTTGACCATGACTGTATATTGAATAATAGCATATCGCTCTCAATAAACTTAAGTGGGATGTATGGACTGGCTGTGTACGGAAAAAGCTACAACAGAGAATGTACTTAAAGAAACTATTGTCTTTTAATGTTGACAACACATCGTTGATCATGTTTTATAGTGCTTTTATTGAAAGTATTGCAACATTTTGTGTAATCTGTTGGTATGGAAATGCTTCTGAGGCCCAGAAGAGGTCACTGGGGAAGGTGGTAACAACAGCCAGTAAGTTGTTGGGAATTAAACTAAAAAGCAATGATAGTAGATGTCCAAACTCGGGCCTGGAGGGCCGGAGTCCTGCCTAGTTTAGCTCCAACTTGCTTCTACACACTGCCAGAAGGATTCTAGTGTATCTAGTTAGAGCTTGATTAGCTGGTTCAGGTGTGTTTGATTAGGGTTGGAGCTAAACTCTCCAGGACACCGGCCCTCCAGGACCGAGTTTGGACACCCCTGGTATATACAAAGAAAGAGTACTAAATAAGTCTATCATGATTGTCAGTGGTGAGAGACATCACTTATCATGCACTCTCAGAAAAAATGTACACGGTGGTACAAATAATGTTGCTTGAGGAACAGTTTTGTACCTTTGTAAAAGTTGTACCTTATATAGTACAGAAAAGTCCTCTTATGTTAATGATAAATTCTGTAGCTTTTATGGTACAATTGAAATGGAGGTACACAATTGTTCACATAAAAAGGTATTTAAGTGTTGGACAATTCCATCTTTATTACAATATCTATGAAAATAAATATTACTGGAAAGACAAAATGATTTTATGAATAATTTCCATATTAAAACATAAATCATTTAAAAGCATATGTTTAAAGAAACTCATAAACATTCATTATTAAGTTCTATAATACAAACAACTGGTCAAACAAAACTATGGGTATTGTAGACTAAACATTTAGGGCATTTGTAATAAACATTTGGTAAGTATTTTCTGATTTATTTTCATTATTGATATCTGCACCTTTAGGCGTTTGCTTGCCACTACGCACATGAGCTGGCAAAAGTCCTGCATATGCAAAGTGTTCATGCAGACATTTTAGTGTTGTAAAACTAATCAAACATTGTGCATATCTTGCTACAATACTTTTGCATAATTCTATTTCTATTTTAAAATTAAGTACAGTTGGTCAGAATTATTAGCCCCCCCCCCCCCCTTTTATTTTTTTTTTGTCTTTTTTTTAAATACTTCCCAAATGATGTTTAACAGAGCAAGGAAATTTTCACAGTATGTCTTATTTGTTTTATTTCGGCTAGAATAAAAGCAGTTTTTAATTTTTTTAACACCATTTTAAGGTCAAAATTTTTAGCCCCTTTAAGCTATATATTTTTTAGATAGTCTACAGAACAAAACATCAATATACAATAACTTGCCTAATTACCCTAACCTGCCTAGTTAACCTAATTAACCTAGTTAAGCCTTTAAAAGTCACTATAAGCTGTATAGAAGTGTCTTGAAAAACGTATAGTAAAATATTATTTACTGTCATCATGGCAAAGATAAAATAAATCAGTTATTAGAAATGAGTTATTAAAACTATTATGTTTAGAAATGTGTTGAAAAAATCTTCTCTCCGTTAAACAGAAATTGGGGAAAAAAATAAACAGGGGGTCTAATAATTAAGGGGGGCTAATAATTACAATAGTATCTGGATGCAGCCTTTATGATGCAAGCTGAGATTGCATCACTCAGCGATGCAATGTCAGACACAATGCACTCAATGGAGTGAGTGACGTCACTGTGACGGGTAGGGTTAGGGCGGGGTGGGGTTAGGTGAGCGCATTAAAAAGCATTGGATGCAGCTCAGATTGCACTGCACCAGGTCTGCATCCAGACCCCTCTCAATAATTCTGACTTCAACTCTATATGCCAAATGTGAAATGTCAGAAGTCTTGGTGACTGTATGCTGCAAATGAAATTTCCCTACAGGGACAAATAAAGTTAAATAAATAAAGGGACAAAATCTGTCACTGGGGCGGTACCTTTTTAAAAGGAACATTTTTTTTTCCTAACAGGTCCTTAAAGGTACATATTAATACCTAAAAAGTACAAATGTGTCATAGATATTTACATTAGATGTCGTCTACGCTGTTGTTGTCTATCGGAAGGAATGCGCCATTTTAGTACAGGGTAGCGCTCATTTGAAATGAATGTGGCACCAAGGTGTAGTGGATACATGTATACATATATCTATGATCAGGAGTTTTCCCGGTGGTCAGTATGCAAATATTTTTTTAAATGACAAAAAATTATAATTTTACATCACCCACTTATATCAATGGATCAGTGACCGCACAGGCATTGCTGACAAAGAGCATGTGTTTGAGTGCATGGAAATGTATTATCCTCCCTCCCCTGTTAAATTTGATCTAATCCATGTCCTGAAACACACTCCCCCTCTCCTGCTTTCACTTCTAAATCTAACGAAGGAAGCGATTCGTCTGTGAATGAATCTCCGTTATGAATGGCTTGTGTGTCGATATCCCTGCGCCTCAATGTGCATATCCACCTTTCTGATCTGAATGGTAAATAACATTTGTAATATTCAATCATTTAGGGTGGACAGTATGCACGTTGAGGCGCATGCACTGTTATGTTATCAGGCACCCTTATAAGTTAGTTAAAAAAACTAGCTGTTACTTCACTTAGCCGACAATAATACAAGTTTCTGGCACCACAGCATCTTGTTGTCATATTACATTTACATTGTTTGCTGATTTTGTTCGACAAAACTAGCATAAGTCTAATTTAGTGCAAGCTGGTGCTACTCAGGGGTGTGTTTCCCAAACAACGATGTAACTCGCAGCTGAACTATCATAGTACGATGCATTGGAAAAGAACGATGTAGTGACGAGTGTTTCCCAAAACCCGTAGTTTCTCTGTCGCAGATCCATGGTTTGAGCTACGTTAGCTATAACGTAAAACGTCCATAATGATGCTCTAAACAGGGTGGAGTAACTACTTCTTTAGAGAACAACCCCATCATTTCTTTGTGCAAATTATATTGTTTTACACGCACACGCATTTAACATAAAATCCAATATTAGTTTTGGTAAAAACATGCACTCGTTTTCCATATTAATTGAAATATATGTAAATAGCACATATAGAGCCTGTGTTTCCTTTACAAATATTATTGAGAACATTACATATTCTATTCTAAAACATAAAATCACTTACAAAAGCTAACAAGTATTCTAATATCATATATAAATCATATAAATAAATAAATAATGAGGCTATTTATTAAGAAATTAAATTTAATATTTATTACTTACTCCTCCATGAACCGCCACCTTATCGTGGTGGAGGGGTTTGTGTGCCTGAGTGATCCTAAGAGCTATGTTGTCGGGGGCTAATGCCCCTGGTAGGGTCTCCCAAGGCAAAAAGGTCTTAGGTGACAGGTCAGACTAAGTGCGGTTCAAAAACCCCTTATGAGAAAAAGACGGTCAAAGATCGTGACGTCGCCCGGTATGGCGCAGCCGGGGCCCCACCCTGGAGCCAGGCCTGGGGTTGGGGCTCGTAAGCGAGCGCCTGGTGGCCGGGTTTTTTCCCACGGAACCCGGCCGGGCTTAGCCCGAAAGAGCGACGTGGGACCATCCTCCAGCAGGCCCACCACCTACAGGGGGAGCCGTAAGGGGCCGGTGCATTGTGGAACGGGTGGTGGTCGAAGGTTAGGACCACGACAACCCGATCGTCGGACACAGAAACTGGCTCTTGGGACATGGAATGTCACCTCACTGGGAGGAAAGGAGCCCGAGCTTGTGCGGGAGGTGGAACGGTACCAGCTAGAGATAGTTGGGGTCACCTCCACGCACAGCTGGGGCTCTGGAACTCAACTTCTTGAGAAGGGCTGGACTTTCTTCTACTCTGGAGTTGCTCACGGTGAGAGGCGGCGGGCTGGTGTGGGCTTCCTTATAGCTCCCCAACTTAGCCGCCATGTGTTGGAGTTTTCCCCGGTGAACGAGAGGGTCGCCTTCCTGCGCCTTCGGGTCAGGGATAGGTCTCTCGCTGTGGTTTGTGCCTACGGGCCAAACACCAGTGTAGAGTACCCGGCCTTCTTGGAGTCCTTGGGAGGGGTGCTGGAAAGTGCTCGGACCGAGGACTCCATAGTTCTACTGGGGGACTTCAATGCCCACGTGGGTAACGACAGTGATACCTGGAGAGGCGTGATTGGGAGGAACGGCCTCCCTGATCTGAATCCGAGTGGTGTTTTGTTATTGGACTTCTGTGCTAATCACAGTTTGTCCATAACAAACACCATGTTCAAGCATAAGGGTGTTCATCAGTGCACATGGCACCAGGACACCCTAGGGCGGAGGTCAATGATCGACTTTGTTGTTGTATCATCTGATCTCCGACCGTATGTCTTGGACACTCGGGTAAAGAGAGGGGCAGAGCTGTCAACTGATCACCACCTGGTGGTGAGTTGGATCCGCTGGCAAGGGGGTAAGCTGGACAGACCTGGCAGGCCCAAGCGTATTGTGAGGGTCCTCTGGGAACGTCTGGCTGAACCCCAAGTCAGAGGAATTTTCAACTCTCACCTCCGGAAGAGCTTTGACCAGATCCCGAGGGAGGCTGGAGACATGGAGACTGAGTGGTCCATGTTCTCCGACTCCATTGTTAACGCGGCCGTGAGGAGCTGTGGCCGTAAGGTCTGTGGTGCCTGTCGGGGCGGCAATCCACGAACCCGGTGGTGGACACCGGAAGTAAGGGATGCTGTCAACCTGAAGAAGGAGTCCTACAGGTCTTGGTTGGCTTGCGGGACTCCCGAGGCAGCTGATGGGTATCGGCAGGCCAAGCGTGCTGCAGCCCGGGCGGTTGCGGAAGCAAAAACTCGGGCCTGGGAAGAGTTCGGGGAGACCATGGAGGAAGACTATCGGTCGGCCCCAAAGAGATTCTGGCAAACTGTCCGGCGCCTCAGGAGGGGAAAACAGCTCCACATCGAAACTGTTTACAGCGTAAGTGGGGAGCTGTTGACCTCGACTGGGGATGTGGTCGGACGGTGGAAGGAATACTTTGAGGATCTCCTTAACCTGACCGACATGTCTTTCATCGAGGAAGCAGAGACTGGGGATGCAGGGGTGGACTCACCCATCACCCAAGCTGAAGTCACTGAGGTAGTTTGCAAGCTCCGCAGTGGTAAAGCAGCGGGGTGGATGAGATTCACCCTGTGTATCTTAGGTCTCTGGATGTTGTGGGGCTGTCTTGGTTGACACGTCTCTACAACATCGCATGGAGGTCGGGGACAGTACCTCTGGACTGGGCAACTGGGGTGGTGGTTCCCATTTTTAAGAAGGGGGACCGGAGGGTGTGCTCCAACTATAGGGGGATCACACTCCTCAGCCTCCCGGGGAAAGTCTATGCCAGAGTACTGGAGAGGAGGATCCGGCCAATGGTTGAACCTAGGATCCAGGAGGAACAATGCGGCTTTCGTCCGGGCCGTGGTACACTGGACCAACTATATACCCTCACCAGGGTGCTCGAGGGTTCATGGGAGTATGCCCAACCAGTCCACATGTGTTTTGTGGACTTGGAGAAGGCGTTCGACCGTGTCCCTCGTGGCATTCTGTGGAGGGTGCTCGGGGAGTATGGGGTCAGAGGCGCTCTGTTAAGGGCCGTCTCGTCCCTGTATGAACAGAGTAGGAGTCTGGTTCGCATTGCCGGCAATAAGTCAGACTTGTTTCCAGTGCATGTTGGACTCCGGCAGGGCTGTCCCTTGTCTCCAATTCTGTTCATAATTTTTATGGATAGAATTTCAAGGCGCAGCCTGGGGCTGGAGGGGGTCCGGTTGGGGGACCACAGAATCTCATCTCTGTTATTCGCAGATGATGTTGTTCTGTTGGCTTCATCAAACATGGACCTTCAGCATGCACTGGGGCGGTTTGCTGCCGAGTGTGACGCGGCTGGGATGAGAATCAGCACCTCCAAGTCCGAGGCCATGGTGCTCCACCGGAAAAAGGTGGTTTGCCATCTTCAGGTTGGAGGAGAGTCCTTACCCCAGGTGGAGGAGTTCAAGTATCTCGGGGTTTTGTTCACGAGTGAGGGAAGGATGGAACGTGAGATTGACAGGCGGATTGGTGCAGCGGCAGCAGTAATGCGGTCGATGTACCGGTCCGTCGTGGTGAAGAAGGAGCTAAGCCGAAAGGCAAAGCTTTCGATTTACCGGTCAATCTACGTTCCTACTCTCACCTATGGTCATGAGCTTTGGGTCATGACCGAAAGGACAAGATCTCGGATACAAGCGGCTGAAATGAGTTTTCTTCGAAGGGTGGCAGGGCGCACTCTTATAGATAGGGTGAGGAGCTCTGTCACTCGAGAGGAGCTCGGAGTAGAGCCGCTGCTCCTCCACATCGAGAGAAGTCAGTTGAGGTGGCTCGGGCATCTGTTTCGGATGCCTCCTGGACGCCTTCCTAGGGAGGTGTTCCAGGCATGTCCCACCGGGAGGCGGCCTCGGGGAAGACCCAGGACACGCTGGAGGGACTATGTCTCTCGGCTGGCCTGGGAACGCCTCGGGATCCCCCCGGAGGAGCTGGAGGAAGTGTCTGGGGAGAGGGAAGTCTGGGGTTCTCTCCTAAGACTGCTACCCCCGCGACCCGGCCCCGGAAAAGCGGCAGAAAATGAATGAATGAATGAATGAATTTATTACTTATTAGGAAATTAAAAAAAATCCTACTTTAATAATATTAATAATATTAATGATTCATTCATTCATTTTCTGCCGCTTTTCCGGGGCCTGTGGAGGAGCAGCGGCTCTACTCCGAGCTCCTCTCGAGTGACAGAGCTCCTCACCCTATCTATAAGAGTGCGCCCTGCCACCCTTCGAAGGAAACTCATTTCAGCCGCTTGTATCCGAGATCTTGTTCTTTCGGTCATGACCCAAAGCTCATGACCATATTAATGATGATGATGATGATGATTATTATTATTATTAAGTAGAATATTGTTTATTTATTTATTTTTTTAAAGTCTACTTTTACAATTTGACACATGCAAACCATGGCAGAAATGTTCTAACAAACAGGCCCATGTCATACACAGTACAGATACTTAATAAATAACCCACTATAAAGTAAAAGCATTAACGTACGCTAGGTTTTTTTGTTTTCACAAGCTTTGGAGACGTAACGTAAATTCCGCTTTTAAATAATAGGTCACCTTTAGCTTTCGCCATGAGCCACGGCTGTGTTCAAAAGGACATCAATGTTTTCAAAGTGCACTGCGAAGAGAGCACAATTGTTAACATGAAGATCGCTAAAACTGAACTGTAAAAATACTTTGAAAGCAAATTACACCTAAGAGAGGTGACCTTAAAGGGTCACGAAACACCAAAACACATTTTTTGAGCTGTTGACAGTCATATATGTGTCCCACGCTGCTATAAACACTATTAGGACACATATATTGCACTAAAAAGTGAAAATTGGTTGTTTTTGCGTTATTTTGAGCAAATTCGTTCTTCCGGTTTGAAACGAATTTTTGAAGCTACGTCACGGCCATGAGATACTTAGGTGTAAATCCAGCAGTACAGTGGCTGTCTGTCTTTTCTAGGGCGTTCTGACGTATCTGAGTGCGCAGTATTAATTCATGAGAAGACGTGCTTCAAACCAATCAGCGCGCTCTATTGTGTATGACGCGAAACTTCATTAATATGTATGATAGCTCCGGAGACTGTTTACCAGTTTACAGCGTTCAGACGGCAGAGAGACGCCACGTTGTGTTGCCAAAACAAGTGAAAGTACAAGAATTTCAAGACAAGAGTCGTAGGTGTTATTAGTGTTTTGCAACGAAGGTTTTGTTTTCATTTTCCCTTTATGGGAGAGCAGCTGGACTCACGTGTGGATTACAGTGCACGCGACACGCGACAGAAACGCGTTTGTAAGGAACATTTTTACACGAGAGCTTTTTCTCATCTGGAAATGGTGAAATCCTTATCGATGCCACTCGTCTACTTTTAATAAAAAGACACAGCTCCAGTTTGATTGTCTGTCTACAGATTTGGTAAGTGTTTGCAGTGCAGTGCCCTTTGTTTAAATGCTGCTCTCCGAGTGTAAACATGTAAACACAAACTATTTCCGTCGTGCAGGATTTTCGCCGCATTTTGTGACAGGATAGTCTATACACACACGGCTTTCTGACGCTACCTACCGAGTACATAAGTTACAGAGAAATGCGGAGGATTTTTTCTCTTATTCGCCGTAACAAATCAGCCTCTGTGTGTTTGTTTTTCCTGTCAAACTTAGCGCGTCCCTTCTATGCAAAATCTTATCCTCTTTCCCTCCCCCGACACTCCCACACTCCCAGAGCTGGACACGCCCAACTTTCCTGACTTTTTTCAAAACAGAGTTGTGAAAACACCCTGCTGAGACAGGGGGTTTCGTGACCCTTTAATGCTTTTTTATTTTTAATCATTGCAAGTTTAAATGTTAGAATGTTCCAAATAAATAGGGCAGAGGGGGATAAGTGGGAATAGAACACAGCCAGGAACTATGTTTCTAACTACAGCTCCAGACGTGTAGTTGCAAGTCCACAAGTTTGCGATGCAGTTTGCAAATGTTCGTTGGAACGATGGATTTAGGAAATGACAAATCAAAGAACTACGTTTGTAACGACGGAACTTGAGACTTTAGTTGGTTAACGATGGTTTTGGGAAACGCACCCCAGTGCAGTAAGTGACTGTATTATTATCAATATTTGTTGAGCACAAAAGTTCATAAATCATAAAAACAAAATCTTACCTATGAAATGTTCTGCCTTTATGCTTTGTTTTCTTTGTTTGCTTGTTACTACACCCGTACGTAGGGCAAAAGTCCAGCTTCTTCAGATTGGCTTTAGTCTTGACTTGTGTGATTTAATGACGTGTTCTGGGAGCACTGTACAAATGTGGGGGCAGTATTGATGCATGCTCAGGGGCCGTATGCCAAATCTAGTGTATACAAATGTGTACCTCACAGTACTTTAAAGGTACAAAAGTGGATATTAAAAGTATGAAAGTGGACCCTGAAGGTACTAATGTTTACCTGTATGATACAAAAATGTACTTTTTAAAAAGGTTCCGCACCAGTGACAGATTTTGTAGCTTTATTTCTGAGTGTTTATGCCAAGAAAATGGAAGAAAATCTATGTTGTTGTGTGTTTGTTTGTTTTTTACCTCGCTGAGCTGCACTGGTTGTGTGGAGCTTTGTAGGAACTCAGGTTTGTTGTCATTTTCATTCAGAACCTCCACCATGATTCTGAGTTCAGCCTGACAACAAAATTACTTTGTTGACAAATGTAAATTGTATAGTTAAATCTTACAGATTATTAAACATACCTGTAACACTTTATGTTCATAACACCTTACAGTCGCCTTTAAAACTGAGCCGTGTATCTGTAAATTCCACAGATGATTTTAATCACTTATTTAATATCAAGGGAAAAGATGACCGTATGTTAGTATGTGTTATAGTTACCTCTCTGTCAATAATCCTAGTTGATGTTGAATTCAGTCTGATGGTTTTCCCCTCCAAATAAAACCAGCCAGCATCTTTTCCTGAAAGCCTTAAATGCATGCGATTAGCTGATAGATCTGCTGTAAAACTGAGATTGGCAATAAATGTTCCCATCAGGCTGTTCTCTTTGACTTTGGCAAACACGTCATGACCACCATCACATTCACTGGCTGCTGAAAAGACACATTTAAACAGCATTTCCATGTATTTATTATAGCATTTTCTTCAGTATAAACATGTATTGATTTTCAAGAATTGTTGAACGAATTATAAACATTTATTAGTAGATGTGTGGGTTTTGGACTCATTTATTTTTAAATAAATCTCCTTTTATTCAATTCAAGTTTAATTGTATAGCGCTTTTTACAATTATTATCATGCCAAAGCAGTTTTTCAAAAGGTGCACATCATTACATTACAGTCTAAGTCAGAAAATGTATTTAATGTGCAGTTATACAGTATATACTGCGGTGAAAATAATTATTACACACATCATGTTTTTTCTGGGAATAATATTTCTGAAGTAGCTGTTGACATGGAATTAAACCAGATATCGGTAAAAATCCAAACAATTCAAACATAAAAAAAAACTTAAAAAGTAGTTCTGTGTAATAGCAATGAAATAACAAAAGGAGAAAGAACTGAACTACTGAAATGTATTTAATACTTTATATAAAAGTGTTTTTTTTGTGATGGCAGCTTAAAGACGCCTCTCATATGGAGAATGAAGTCACATGCATTGCTCAGGTGTGAGTTTTTCACAGGCTTCAACAGAGTGTAAAAATCTTGATGGTTCTGTGGGTCTCGTCTATCAAATCTGATCTTTATTTTGTATTTTCTATTGAATTTAGGTCAGGTGATTGGCTGGGCCATTCTACAGCTTGACTTTCTTTCTCTGAAAGTTTCCTTGGCTGTGTTTTGGATCATTGTCTTGCTGAAATGTCCACCCTGGTTTCATCTTCATCATCCTGCTAGTGTAGATGTTGGTCTGAAGCAGCTGATATTAATTCACAATGACGAAGGGCAGAGGGTTGCTGAAGAGCTACTGAGAGATTTCAGCTGCTGTCTGGGCTTTCACTGCCTTTCTACACCTCCCTTTCTTCATATGTTCAATACTTTTTCCCTTCGTCATTTAATTTAATTATGCATAACTTAACTTGTAAACTAATTATATTTGTTGTCTTTGCATATAAGGATTTCTTTGGTTTTAACCTACATCTGGGGAAAATTTCAAGTCAACAGCACCTTTAGGAATATGTTTTCTGAGAAAAATGGTGACGTCTTTAATACTTATTTCCCCCGCTATATTGTATACTGTAAACTCTTATAACATAAAAGTTCATTCTAAATCTATTGGAATCTATTGTTCTGTGATCCTTAAAAATTGACACTGTGCAGCAGAAAAAAGTTTTAGATTTATAAAATGTATATATTTTTGAAACATTTATTTTTAAGAGCGTAAAAAAACCCTGATTGATCCTGACTTGATTGTTTCCAGGATTTGTTCTTAATGTTCTGTGTCAAATGGATTGAAATTCAATTGTATTTTTGTAAAACATTCAAAATCCTGGTGTTGCAAATATTTAGCACATCGTTTTGTTTCCCTTTTAGTTAATTTAGATTTACATACATGTAAGATTTGTCCAAAAATGACTTTAGCTGCTTGTTTAATAAAAAGAGTTGAAACAACACAATTCTTTCATGATTTTATTTGGGACAACTTAATTTTTTTTATGTTCAATCCACTTAAATTTGTAAAAATTATGAAGTAACTTAATTGATTTGCATTGGGACAGCATGAAGTAAATGTGTGGAACCTACCGTTATTTTACAGTGAAGGATAACAATACCTTATTTTACCTTTATCTTACACTACCTTTAACTTTACCTTTATCTTACAGATATTTTTGGTCCATCTGAGGAAACCAACTCATTAAACTAAACGTTTTTGAAAATGTAATAATGTAACAAATATTAAAATGTCTGTGGTAAGTCCTCAAAAAACATGGAAACTCAATGTGTGTGTGATTATTTATGTGGTTTATGGGAACACAAAATTGTATCCTGCTCAAAAAAAATAAAGGGAACACTTAAACAACACAATGTAACTCCAAGTGATCCCTTTATTTTTTGAGCAGTATATAATAACATGAGCATGATAGTTGTACTCTATGGAGGATGTTTACGACATTTCTTGTGTCCTCATAATTCAAAATGCTTACATAATCATACTTAATGTGGACTTTTGACATTCAAAATTAAATATTGCCACAGGGTTGTGTTTAGGGCTCGGGTAAAGCCATAGTAAGTGTTTTTGCAGTTTAAATTGCATTAAACCTATGGAGAGTCCTTGTAAACCATATATACGTGTGTGTGTGTGTGTGTGTGTGTGTGTGTGTGTGTGTGTGTGTGTGTGTGTGTGTGTGTGTGTGTGTGTGTGTGTGTGTGTGTGTGTGTTTATACATTACCAATTACAGAATTCCGGCTGACCGCAGAATAAAGGTGACAGAATATTAAAATCCTCCACAATGGCTGTTTCCTGAAGCTCAACCTCAAAACCATCTCTCACTGCCAAGAGAAAACAACACAAGTATGTCAAAAAATTATTAATAATATGCATATTTATTGCATATTAAAGCTTTCTGTGTTACTCAAAGCTTAATAATTCATTATGATGACATTATATATTGCATCATTACAGTACACTGTGAAAAATATCTATAAATTAACAGTTTTAATGTTTATTTTCTTAATTTATTCATGCTTTTGAATTGCTTTATGTGGCCTTGATCTATCCTCTAACCACTAATGTTGTTTAAAAATTGGAAAAAGTGACTTTTATTGACATTTTTAATAGTTTGAAGTGATATATAGTCTGCCATGGTGTTTTAAATTATGACTCAAAGTGTTTGCAATATACTGCCAGTGCATTTTCTGTTATTATACAGACTTAATTCTATATATATATTATTTTTTATACAATATATTGTTTCAAACTACTAAAATGTCAATAAAAGTCACTTTGTTAAACTGTTGAATTGAATTTTCAACATCAAACGTCGACAGAGCAGAGATCAACATCCTATAATGCAATCCATAACTCTAAATAAAGCACAGACATACACTGTTGCATGCTCAAACGTAGTTAAGCTGCCTTTAAATGCATGTTATTGTTTTCATATTTAGGCAATCCGACATGGAGTAACATGACCTGTGAATGTACAACCCAAAGGAGGCTTTGAGTGAAGTCCCTGCTCTTGTTTAAGGGCTGTAAATCTCCTAAAGAGGCTCCTGGCAGACAGTTAAGCCTTCTTATACCAACAAACACCCAAACACACTCTTACTTACACACTTACTCAAGCTGTGCTAAACAATCTCCATTCATACATTCATCCTGAATATACGTCATTGGAAAAAAAAGAGCAAACTTGAATATTTTTAATATGTAGGATAATTTAATATAATAGAAGTGATGAGGATGTGGCTATAGAATTACAGCTACACTGAAAAAAAATGGTTCGTTGGATTTACAAAAAAATTTTTAAGGTAAGTGGTTGCAAACCATTTAAATGGATTGAATTTAAACAAACACATTAAACTTAGTAATGCTCAATTTAATTTGCTTGTTTAAATGCAGCCCATGTAAATTGTTTGCAACCACTTACCATAAAAAACAATTAACCTTTTTTTTTTTTTCAGTGTATGGGAAAAAAACTGTAGACCACTTGAAAGATTATTCATTTTTTTCTGGAATTACTAATGTGTTTGAGTCAAATGTTGATATTTGTTTTATTTATGTCTGATAACATGTAAATATTGTCATTTAGCGCTTTCTTTACATGCTTATTATATCAATTAATGCTTTATTGCATAACTTAAAGTTAAATCATTGCTACCGTGTTGTCTAAATATGAGTATAAACATCTGAAAACATGGCTTTTTTTGTTTTGTTTTTTTGACCAATTGTTATTTTTATGCTCTAAATGGCAAGATTTCATTCTAATTTATATGTAAATTTATATGTAAATTAATTTATATATTAAATTAATTTATATATTAAATTAAATGCGGTATCATTTCATTAAAAAGAAATGTCATCAGTATAGTTTGCACAACAGAGAAAATTAAATCTTTTACTTAAACATGTATCAATTAATCATAAATCCAGGGAAACTTAAAATTTCCAAGTGAAAATTTAAATCTGTATATATGGAAACACTTCAAGATTATTTTTTCCATTTAATTACATTAGTTAAATGTGTTGTTTAACATGAACTGCTATTAAAAACCAAAATACAAATACGTTATTATAAAAATTCAGAGTTGTATTTGTTAACTTTTGTTAATGCACTGACCTAATTTGAACTAATTCAGTTTTTTTTTTCATTTAACAGATTTATGAATGCTGTAAAAATATTTATATACACTCAAAAAAAAATTTTTTGCTGCTTGTTCAAACTACTTATTCAAAATTAGCTGAAACAACACAATTCTTGAGATTTCATTGGGACAACTTAATTTTTTTATGTTCAATCCACATAAATTTGTTAAGTCTTAAGTTAACTTAAGTTAAGTTAACTTAATCGTTTTGTGCTGTGACAACATGAATGAACTGTGTGGAACCCTGCATTTTTTACAGTGTATGCATTTTCTGTCATTTTACAGACTTCATTTTATATATATTATTGATTATACAATATATTGTTTTAAACTACTAAAATGTCAATAAAAGTGTCTTTGATTAACTGTTAAATTTTCAACATTAAAAGTCGACAGAGCAGAGATCAACATCCCATAATGCAATTTAAAACAATTTACAGTCACAATTACATTATTATTAAAATTCAGAGTTGTATTTGTTAACATTTGTTAATGCACTGACCTAATTCGAACAAATTCAAGGTTTTTTATTTTAACAAAGATTTATGAATTCTATTATTATTAGTTCATTATTAGTTCATGTTAGATATTGCATTGTGTGTGTGGGTGTGTGCATGTGTATATTATAATTAATAATATTAATATAGTAACACTTTTTAATACAGTTTCATTGGTTAATGTTAATGTATTACTATACATTTAATAGAGTATTTATTCGTCTTTTGTTAACGTTAATTAGGAAAATATAGACATTTATTGTTAGTTCATGATAACTCACAGTGCATTAGCAAGCACAATTTTGTATTTTAATAATGCATTGGTAAATGTTATTAATTTAATAAACTATGATTAATTAATTCTGTACAAGATTATTCCTTAGCTCATGTCAGTAAATATATTAGCTAAATAGATCCTTACTGTAAAGGGTGACCATTAAAATGTCACATCTTTCTGGTAGAGCATTTATATTTATTATTATTATTTGCTAATAAACTATATATTAATCATATAATAATTTAACAGAGTCAACCTAAATAAATATGAATATAATACATTAATTCTGCTTATGTACGAGTTATTGTGTAGCTTTCTCTTTTTTTTTTTTTTTTTTTTTACTGATTTTCACATTTTCACATGATTTAAAAGTGAAATCATTTATGTAATTTGTGTACCACTGTATACAAAAACTCAAAGCATGCAAAGACTGGGGAAGATAATCAGAAAAATAAATAACAAATTGCATTGAATCAAACATGATTAATTTTATTTTTATTTTATTTTATTGTAAAAATGCCCTCCAGTTTGTAAATTAATGGTCCAATTTAAAAAATATCTAATATTTTATAGTATATTAGTGCAGAATGAACACACACAGTTACAATAACAAAATATATAATATAATATAATATAATTAATAAAATATAAAATAATTAATATCATATAACATAATTAATATAATATAATATAGTATAATTAATATAAATAATATAATATAATTAATATAATATAACATAATTAATATAATATAATTAATTGAATATAACATAATTAATATAATATAATATAGTATAATTAATATAAATAATATAATATAATTAATATAATATAACATAATTAATATAATATAATTAATTGAATATAACATAATTAATATAATATAATATATTCATTCATTTTCTTGTCGGCTTTGTCCCTTGCGGGGTCGCCACAGCGGAATGAACCGCCAACTTATCCAGCACGATTTTACGCAGCGGATGCCCTTCCAGCCGCAACCCATCTCTGGGAACTTCCACACACTCATTCACACTCATACACTACGGACAATTTAGCTTACCCAATTCACCTGTACTGCATGTCTTTGGACTGTGGGGGAAACCGGAGCACCCGGAGGAAACCCACGCGAACGCAGGGAGAACATGCAAACTCCACACAGAAACGCCAACTGACCCAGCCCAGCCGAGGTTCGAACCTGCGACCCAGCGACGTTCTCGCTGTGAGGCAACAGCACTACCTACTGCGCCACTGCGTTGCCCATAATATAATATAATTAATATATATAATATAATATAATATAATATAATATAATATAATATAATATAATATAATATAATATAATATAATATAATTAATATAAATAATATAACACAATATATTACAATGAATATAATATAATATAATTAATATATATAATAAATTATAATATAATTAATATAATATAATTAATATAACAACAATATAATACAATATAATATAATATAAATAATATAATTGATTTAATATAATATTATATAATTAATATAACATAATATAATTAATATAATATAATAAAACATTATACAATATAATGTAATATAACATAATATAATCTAATATAATATAATTACAATATTATAATATAATTAATATAACATAAGATAACAAGGTAATATAATATAACATAACAAGATAACAACATAACATAACATAACAAGATAATATAACATAAAATTCCAATATAATATAATATAATATATAATTGTTTTGTCCCAAGTTATACAAGACTATTACACAAGTCTTTTAAATACTCTTATTGACACTAAAAGACATGCCAAAAATAGATTTCAGCCCCATTTCAGCTTACAGAACCTGCTCAGTGTTATTATTTTGACTACTGTACTGCCTATTAATAATATAAGAAAGCATGTCAACTCACCAGTCCCATCTAACTGTATATGGTCCAGGTTTTCTCTCCAAATCTACATTATTAGCTTTGGCAGAGCTCTTTCATCGGATGCGGGAGTAAAAGAGACAGACCACAGAGTTGTGTGTGTTTTGCGTCGGAGGACAGTGGATTAGTCTGAGGATCAGAGCCATGTGAAGAGGTCAAGTCAAATAGCACAGCCAGGACTAACCATCAGCCCAGGTCTAACCAATGACATCACGTCCCCGCTGGCCAATCAGATAATAGCATTCTTAAAAATGTGAGAATGAACAGAAACATAATTGTTATACGTGTTTAATTCCACAATATGTCCAAATCTGTCTAAACATAGCAATATTATTAGGGATGACCGATCAGGTTTTTTTGCCCTCGAGTTCTAGTCATTTGATTTTGAGTATCTACCGAAACCCGATCCGATACTTCTATAATACATAAAAAAAGAATAAAGAAGAGCGAGGATCTTGCTTATTTTTTTTTTTTTTTCACCTTTTTACATTCAACAAAAAATAAATAAATCTAATATACAAACAAATAGCACCTCAACTTAAAACACCCGGCAGGCAATCCCAAGTTTACATATCTCACAGTTTGCTATGGCAATGTTGCCGTCATCAACTTTATAATACCTCCAGACCGCAGACATACTCGTGCTTTCTGCTTCAAGCTGCTTCCGTGTTCTACTAATTTAACAAATAGCGTCTCTGCAACAAAGTGATGTCATGCTGAACGCATAGCTGTTTCTGTGTGAAGTTTAGAAAGAGGTCTAACTCTGCGCCACAGCATAACTATTGATGTGTTAACAAATAATGAGAATATATATAGTTTATATACAGTTGTAGTCAAAATTATTAGCCCCGCTTTGAATTTTTTTTTCTTTTTTAAATATTTACCAAATGATGTTTTGCAAGGAAATTTTCACAGTATGTCTGATAATATTTTTTCTTCTGAAGAAAGTCTTATTTGCTTTATTTCGGCTAGAATTTTTTAAGAAACATTTAAGGTCAATATTACTAGCCCCTTTAAGCTATATATTTTTTCGATAGTCTACAGAATAAACCATCGTTATACAATAACTTGCCTAATTACCCTAACCTGCCTAGTTAACCTAATTAACCTAGTTAAGCCTTTAAATGTCACTTTAAGCTGTATAGAAGTGTCTTGAAAAATATCTAGTCAAATATTATTTACTGTCATCATGGCAAATATAAAATAAATCAGTTATTAGAAATGAGTTATTAAAACTATTATGATTAGAAATGTGTTGAAAAAATCTTCTCTCCATTAAACAGAAATTAGGAAAAAAAATAAACAGGGGGGGCTAATAATAAAGGGGGGCTAATAATTCTGACTTCAACTGTATATACATACATATACAGTATATATATACAATATATATATACAGTATATATATATATATATATATATATATATATATATATATATATATATATATATATATATATATATATATATACAAGTCCTGATCGGGAGATAATGTCTGAAACCGCGTGACCGGGCCCGATTTCCGATCATGTGATCAGATCTGGATCAGACATCCCTAAATATTATATGCTATAAACACAGCATAGCAACATAGCATATTAATACATAGCAAAAACATATCTTTTTAAAATTCATCTTCCAGTCAGCTTTTATTTGAAATGGTTGTGCATTTAATACAATTTGCAATGACAAAAATGTATTTAAATATTAAAATTAACTTAAAATATAATATTCGTTCATTCATTTTCCTCCGGCTTAGTCCCGTTTCTCATAAGGGGAATGAACCGCCAACCTATCCAATATATGTTTTACGCAGCGGATGCCCTTCCAGCTGCAACCCAATACTGGGAGACACCCATACACTCTCATTCACACACATACACTACTGCAAATTTGGTTTATTCAATTCACCTATAGTGCATGTCTTTGGACTGTGGGGGAAACCAAAGCATCCAGAGGAAACCCACACCAACACGGGGAGAACATGCAAACTCCACACAGAAATGCCAACTGGCCCAGCCAGGACTCAAACCAGCGACGTTCTTGCTGTGAGGCGACAGTGCTAACCACTGAGCCACCGAGTCGCTCTTAAACAAATAATTAAATCATTAAAGACTTTCTTTTCGTGTGTGTGTGTGTGTGTGTGTGTGTGTGTGTGTGTGTGTGTGTTTGTGTGTGTGTGTGTGTTTGTCTTTATTTAATCTTTCAAACTGGAGTTTGATTTTATTCATTTTATGTGTCCTGTCTTTTTTATTGTAGTGTGTGTGTGTGTGTGTGTGTGTGTGTGTGTGTGTGTGTGTGTGTGTGTGTGTTTCGTGTGTGTGTGTTTTTTGTTTGGTTTTTGTTTAATTTGTTTTGGGGGGCTTTTCATTTATTCATTCATTCATTTTCCTTTGACTTAGTCTCTTTATTCATCAGGGGTCGCCACAGCGGAATGAACCACCAAGCTTTTTATTTAAAAAAATAATGAATTAAGTTAAATAAAAATGAATAAATAAAGTTAAATTAAATATTTCTACATTAAAAAAATTAAATAACATGTAATAAATTAGTTTTAATTTAGTTTTAGCTTCAGTAAAGTTTAATAAACCTGTCCCCTGACTACATTAAATGTGGAAATTGTTTTGCCATTAAAACAAAACATGTTTTCAATGTTTCAGGGTCCTGTTGGTAAAGTGTAACAGCATGTGTCTTGTGTGTTAATCTGGGCTATTTCTGTCTTGTCCTACAGTATACCTTATATGCTTTAATAAAACCTGACAGAGGAGCTCACGTACACACACACACACACTGAAGCACACTGTAATTAAGACAGAGATTAGGAGGCTGAAATAGTGTCCTCGCTTTAACCAAGACATCGGAAACAAAGGTCATCTGAGTGATCTTTTACACCAGTGACACACAAATGAATTCAAACTACTGAATGACTAAATAAATCATTTGATTTCAGTCAAATCTCCATGTGTTGCTTTCTAAAAAATAGACGAGTTTCAGCAACTGACTAGCAAACACATTCAAGGTGTACCGTACAAATGAACTTTTATATTCATTTAGTTGATTCTTAGTTTATATACAACATTCAGATAACAATGTTTTGGCTCAACGGTTTAGGCACAAACTGTGGTGCTAAGCTCTGAGAAAACATGCTTTACTGTGTATTTAGAACAGCTAAAGGGCTTGTTGTTATTATGCAAATTGCTTTACAAGAAATACCACATCACTTCAGCAACTATCCAGATAGTAGAAACTACAAGGAACACTCTGGAATTTGCATAGAAACCACCCAGTATACTCTAACAACTGCATAGAACAACCTAGCAACCAACAAGAATATCCTAGCAACTACACGGCAACACTCTAGAAACCCTGAGTACCTTAACTGTTTTAAGGTTTTAAATTGACTTCAAAATATAAAATATTTTCAATTTAAAACTTTCAAACTTTTTGAAATTCAAATGAATCTACCCATCCATCCACACATCCACCCATCCACACATCCACCCATCCATCCACCCACCTATCTAACCATCCATCCACCGATCCACCTATCCATCCACTCACCCACCCACATATCCATCTACCCATCCATCCATCCACCCACCCACCCATCCATCTACCCATCCATCCACCCAACCATCCATCAATCCATCCACCTATCCATCCATCCACCCATCCATCCACCCACCCATCCACCCATTCATCCACCCATCCATCTACACATCCATCCACCCATCAAACCATCCATCCACCTATCCACCAATCCATCCACCCACCCATCCACTGATCCACCCATCCATCCACCAATCCATCCACCAATCCATCCATCCATCTGTCCATCCATCCATCCGTCCATCCATCCATCCATCCGTCCATCCATCCGTCCACCCATCCATCCATCCATCCATCCATCCACCAATCCATCCACCCATCCATCCACCCGCCCATCCACCCATTCATCCACCCATCCATCCACCCATCAATCCATCCATCCACCTATCCACCAATCCATCCACCCATCCATCCACCCACCCATCCATCCACCAATCCATCCATCCATTCACCAATCCATCCATCCATCCGTCCATTCAGCCATCCACCCACCCACCTACCCACCCATCCACCTACCCACCCATCCATCTATCCACCCATCCATCTACCCATCCATCCATCCACCGATCCACCCACCCATCCATCCACCCATGCACCCATCCATGCTCAGAAAAAGATTGGTGGATGGATAATTTGTTTAGAATAAAATAAAACAAAATTAAGATGCATTTAATGCACAGAGAGATAACTAAACGTATTGCTTGAAACATCCAAAGTTACGATTGAAGACAAAATTGTTAGTCTTCTTGTGAAATTGTAATTCTTTTTCAGATATTTTCCAAGTGATGTTTACAAAAAAAATCTTAAGAGGGCTAATAATATTGACCTTAGCAGTATTTCCTATTTTATTTTTGCTATTAATAAGTCTGTAAAATAGCAGAAAATGTACTGTGCAGTTTATTACAAACTTTTTGTAGCATAATATGCAGCACCAACCCAGACAATATATCACTTTAAACTATTAAACATGTTAATAAAAGTCACATTTTCGCTATTACTGATTTTATCAATGTAATGATACCGTTTACATAATCTCTAAAGGATCATGCGGCTTTAGCCAAACCAGTGCTTTAAATGATATTTTATTCTCCTTATTTCTTTCAGTTTTATTTCAAATAATATAAATATATAAAGTTTTAGGTAAAGATATCAAACTATGCCCACACATGCAAGCTAACCCACAGTTAGACTATTCGAGGCTAAAACTGATAAAAAAATATAGTGAAATCAGCATAACTGCGTCATCACGCTTCACATAGCCTATTACCCAACCAACCATTTACCATTCATTCATTCATTCATTCTTTCATTCATTTTCTTTTCGGCTTAGTCCATTTATTAATCTGGGGTCGCCACAGCAGAATGAACTGCAAAGTTATCCAGCATATGTTTAATGCAGTGGATGTCCTTCTAGCTGCAGCCCATCACTGGGAAACACCCGTACACTCTAACATTCACACACATAAACTATGGACAATTTAGCTTACCCAATTCCCCTATAGCGCATGTCTTTGGACTTGTGGGGGAAACCGGAGCACCCGGAGGGACCCCACGCCAACACGGGGAGAACATGCAAACTCCACACAGAAATGCCAACTGACCCAGCCGAGGCTCGAACCAGCGACCTTCTTGCTGTGAAGCAACAGCACTACCCACTGTGCCACCGTGCTGCCCAACCATTTACCAGCGTTGAGGAAAAAGTTGTTACAATCTAATGTAATTTAAACAAAATAATAGCTAAATGTGTTAAACTTTTAAAGGTTAAAAGTTGTTGAAAGACAAATCAAGGTCCCATAATGCAACTCAAAAGCATAAATAAATGGGGGGGGGGAATAAATAAATAATAATTATATATATATATATATATATATATATATATATATATATATATATATATATATATATATATATATATATATATATAAGTAGTGCATTATTTACATATTAGATATTTTTTTTAGTGTAGTTAAGCTTTTAAATTGCACTTTAAGCTTATAGTAACTTGCAAAATAACTAGTAAAACATTATTTACTGACGTCATGGCAAAGACAAAGTAATTAATTAATAAAAACAATTGTTATTAAAACTATTATGTTTAAAAATGTGTAAAAAACTAATCTCATAGGGAAATAATATAATATAATAATATAATATAATATAATATATTATAATATAATATAGGGATATAAACATTTTGTCTTCAGCTATAGGCTATATAGGCCACATATATGTTTGTATTGCTTTCATGATATGTACATAATTCATACTCCGCTTTGAACACGTGATATCTTGAGCATTTCATATAGTAAGTAAGCTATAACATTTTAATGAAGCGGCTTTGTATTGTTGAGGGCTTCAGGCGCTCGAGGAGCCGGAAATCCGGAAATGTTCACAAGTTTTTCTTCATTGGCCGCAGAGGAGGAGGATCATTAGAGGAGCAGAGAGAAAAAAGCCTCACAACCTTCATTTATATCGGAGCGAAAGCAACCAAACTTTGCCTTGTTTTCTTTGGAAGCGACAGGAAAACAGCTAAACCCCCCTCAGCTTCAGCCGAAAACAAGTCCAGATGTTTCATGTCTGAGGGTCGCTGTCATACAGACCAGACCATTGGGAGCTGCTCATTTTTTTTCCTTCTTTTTTAATGCATGTTTATCATTTACAGTATGTTTACCTCGGAATAATGGACGCGGATTCGTCCCTCCTGAAGACCGTTGCTAGACAGAAGTGAACTGTTGTGGCTGTGGAGAATGGAGCTGAAGTGTTCAGTTGGAGATTTGCTCTTCTTCTTGAGTTTTCTCTGGAATGTTTTGTGTGTTCAGACTCATCTGGACGCGAATTTCCCGCGCGGCGATGACACCGGTGAGCAACTGTCAGTCAAACACGTCATTTCGCTTCTTCATTGATCTGTGCCGCCGCTGCTTTCTATTACTGATGCGGTGAAGTGTGTGTGTGAGTGCGTGCGTGCGTTTCATGTTCTCAGTGTAAGTGCAGTACACACTGTGTATATATGTTTGCTTGTCTCTCTGCTTTAATTTTGTTTAACTTTTATATAGGTAGTTTATCAGAATATGTAAGAGCACGTGGTATGTATAATTTTTAATTAATTGTCTCTATAGTACTATTTAAATCTTTTATTATAATATTAATAATTATTATTATAGATACTATTATTATTATTATTGCTATTATTATTATTATTATTATTATTATTATTATTATTATTATTATTGTGGTGATGATGATCATTATTACCAGTTTTATTATTATCATTATTATCATTACTAATATTATTGTTAGTTTTTTTAAATAAGAGTAACTTTTATGGTTAGCATAACAATAAAAACAACCCTAAAATATTTCATTCTAAATTAAATTATTAAATAATTATGGTTGTCACAGATTAACCCTACACACACACACACACACACATATATATATATATATATATATATATATATATATATATATATATATATATAGATAGATAGATAGATAGATAGATAGATAGATAGATAGATAGACAGACAGACAGACAGACAGACAGACAGACAGACAGACAGACAGACAGATAGACAGATAGATAGATAGATATTAATACAATTTCTATAGATGAGTTGAATAAATGTTTTTAAAGAATCTATAATTTTAGACTGATTGGGAAGATTATGTATAGGGTAGTGCATAAATGAGCAATATCACACGAGTAGCAGTGCGATATGGCTGTATATCGGCACTAGTGGGAGCCATGGGTTGGCCGAGGCCGAGTGCCTTAGTGTCCCACCAGTGATGATATACAGCCATATCGCACTGTTACTCGTGTGATATTGCGTTTATACAACAGTTTGACAGCATAATCGTGTATATAAAAAAGAAAATCAAACTGTAGTTCCTCATAGAAAATTCTTAAGTATGAGGAACTACTTTCTTCCGCCATTCATTCACATCTGTAGCTGACGTCAGAACAGCAGAAGCCGTTACTAATTCACAAAAGTCACTTTATAGCTAGTATTTGAATGATTCTCCTGCATAATGTCTGAAGTGAAGACAAAACAGATGATTTTGCTCATAAAATCATGAGGCTGAACGTCATGAAATGTCATCAGTCTACAGAGATTTCCCAGTATTTCTCTGTTGCAATCAGGAAATCACGATAATTAACCCTGAAAAAGCCAGAGCAAAGCAAACACTACGAGATTACTGTTGTGTTTGCGATAAGGAAAAACGTTAAACACATTTCTTCTTTCTTTCTTTTTACTGAACTAGTCTGCAGTAACGAAAACACAAGACTTGTTAGAAACAAACAAATGGCCAACCAAAAAGTTTCTCCTCTAAGGGTTCATTATGCGGTCTCTGTCGCCATCTTGTGGATGGACAACGTCAAACGTCTTTGCTCTGCTCAGTATGACAGGCTGATGGATGCCAACACTGTATCTCAGAAATTATTCATATTTAAAATAGGCACTATCCTTATAAATAAACTGCATAGTTGCACTCTAAACAACTACATTCTCGCCTTAAAAAAGCCTCAAAGGACAATTATGTTGTCGAACAGCTGCAATATGCCAAACTGTAGTGAGTTTATTGATCTGCTGTCACTCTATGTGGGCGGAGTAATACAGAAAGGTGTGGAGGCTGTATGAGTGCTGTTATTGCAGAATATTTCACAGCTATCAGCCAATCAGATTCAAGAACCAGACAGGGGTGCGTTTCCCAAACAACGACGTAACTCGTGGCTGAACTATCATAGTGCGATGCATCGTTTGGCAAAAGAACGATGTAGTGACGAGTGTTTCCCAAAACCCGTAGTTTCTCTGTCGCAGATCCATCGCTTGAACCACGTTAGTTAAAGCGTAAAACGCCCATAATGATGCTCTAAACGGGGTGGAGTAACTTCTTTAGAGAACAACCCCATCATTTCTTTGTGCAAATTATATTGTTTTACACAAACACGCATTTAAAATAAAATTTAATATTAGTTTTGGTAAAGACATGCACTCGTTTTCCATATTAAATAAAATAAATGTAAATGGCACATATAGGGCCAATGTTTGCTTTACTAATATTATTGAGAAGTTGAACATTACATATTCTATTCTATAACATAAAATTACTTACAAAAGCTAACACTATTCTAATATCTTATATAAATCATATAAATAAATAATGAGGCGATTTATTATAAATATATTTACTTTAATAATAATATTAATGATGATGATGATGATGATGATGATGATTAATATTATTATTATTATTATTATTATTATTATTATTTAGGATATTGTTTATTTATTTAAAAAAAAAAATACAATTTGACACATGCAAACCACAGCAGAAAGTTCTAACCAACAGACCCATGTCATATACAGCAGAGAAACTTAATAAATAACCCACTATAAAATAAAAGAATTAACGTATGCTATGTTTTTTTTATTTTCACAAGCTTTGGAGACGTAACATAATTTTTAAAAATACCTATAGCTTTCGCCATGAGGCTGTGTTCACAATGATATCAATGTTTTCAAAGTGCACTGCGAAGGGAGCACAATTGTAAACATGAAGATTGCTAAAACGGAACTGTAAAAATACTTTGAAAGCAAATTACACCTAAGAGAGATGACCTTAATGCTTTTTTATTTTTAATAATTCCAACTTTGAATGTTAGAATGTTCTAAATGAATAGGGCATAGGGGGGATAAGTGGGAATAGAACACCGCCAGGAACTATGCTTCTAACTACAGCTCCAGAGGTGTCGTTTCAAGTGCTCAAGTTTGCGACGCAGTTTGCGAATGTTCGTTGGAGCGATGGATTTGGGAAACAGCAATTCAATGAACTATGTTTGTAACGACGGAACTTGCGACCTTAGTTGGCTAACGATGGTTTTGGGAAACGCACCCCAGAACTGTTGGATAAAATATAATAAACATTCTACAAGCAGAGAGAAATTCAATAAAGATTGAAAAGTAGATAGTTAAACAGCGTTTTATTGTTTTCCGACTGCATAGTCTTCGTTTTATAAACAGTTCAATAAAATTAATTGTTATTAATTTTTTAAAGTTACAAATGGTACAGTTTCTTATGCCTGAATGCTTTTAAAAACCCTCACAGACATTAAAACACTTGCAAAATGATCAATTATAATCCAGACTCAGCATTGGGTATACTTGCAATGTGACTATCGCGAATGATCACATTGCGATATCCATGCTGAAAGGATATATTGTGCAGCCCTACTATATATGTTATTTTGACTGCAAGTTTTTCCTCAAAGGGAATTCTTGATTGTGATTTTAGATTGAGGAGATGATTTTTGGCTTTATTTATTTAACGGTTTCTGCTTTTTCTGCCTCATGCAGGTATATTTTGCTTGACTGCTGTTTTGAGTTTTGTGTGTGTGTGTGTGTTTAATTTTCAAAGAACCATCATACTTCACATTACCTTTGTTTTCATCCTTGTCTTTCTGTGACGGTCTGCCCTTTTAAGTTCCTGTTTCTTATCAGTCATCTTTTTCAGTTTGATTTCATACAGAAATACCTGAGATACAGATTGAGAGAGAGAGTGTGTGTGTGTGCATGCATGCGTGTGTGTGTGTATTTTGAGCTGCTTTGTCCTCAGGGAGGAACAGTTTGGAACTGTAAAGATCCAAGGAAAAGGAAGTCATTAAGAGTATTTTCCTCACTCGTCATCATTGCTCTGAGGGTTGTTCCCCCTACATATAATTCTTTACATTCACATTTGTTAAAAAAACATTGGATTTTTTAGTTTTATTAAAATGATAGCAGATTAATTTTATAGTAATTCATTTCTGTTCAGTATTTGATTACATATACAGTGAAGAATATTGTGAAGTAGGGAAAAATAATGGCTTTTAATTGTACTATAGTATAAAATGTAGTTGATTCATGTGATATGAAGGTGAATTTTCAACATCATTACTCAAGTTTTGGGTGTTGTGATTCTACAGAAATCATTCTGTCATTGGAAAGCATTGATTAATTAATTTTATTAATGTTGATAACTTTAAAAAGTTTGAAGTAAGCCTGATTTAAAAAAAAAAAAAAAAAAAAAAAAAGGAAAATAACTGTAGTGTCTAATTTGAAGAATTGTATCAGAAATAAAGGGTTTCTATTAAAAAAAACTGAAATCAGAAAGATTTTTTTAAACAAAAGGTCAATCATACCTTTCTTACCTCTTGACCACTTTGTCACAAACCTCATGGTTGTCCAAATACACACCAATTTTTGGTTTAAAAACACTAAAGTGCAGCAGAGAAATATCCTTATATGTTCAATCTAATGGTGGCATGGTGGCTCAGTGCTTAGCACTGTCACCTCAGATCCTCAAGAAGGTCACTGGTTTGAGTCCCTACTGGACCAGTTGGCATTTCTCTGTTGAGTTTGCATGTTTTTCCCATGTTGGTGTGGGTTTCCCCCGAGGGCTCTGGTTTCCCCCACAGTCCAAATACATGCACTATAGTTTTATTGAATAAACTAAATTGGCCGTAGTGTATGAGTGAATGTGAGTGTGTATGGGTGTTTCCCAGTACTGGGTTGCAGTTGGAAAGGCATCCGCTGCATAAAACATATGCTGGAATAGTTGGCGCTTTATTCTGGTGTAGTGACCCGTGATAAATAAGGGACTAAGCTGAAGGAAAATGTTCAATCTAAAATATTTAAAAATGTAAAATTTCACAATGTCACTGGATATTTGATTAAATGATAGAAAAAAATATATTTTTAATTTTTTTTTGGATTTTTTTGGAGAGAGAAAACTTATTGGAAACATTTTATAACAGTACAGTTATGGTATCAAAATACCAGGATATTTTGTTATGGATTGATTACCGAAGATTAAACACGTGCACTGGTATATGCACCATTTTAGCATCACTCTTTTAAGTAAATTGTACTGAAAGCTATATGTAAAGTTAACAAGAAATCAATGTGTGTGTGTGTGTGTATATATATATATACAAGGTTTCCGCTACATTCATTCATCCGTGGCGGGCCGCCACGCCAAAATTCATCCCGCCACGGCTACATTACAGCTTCTTATTTAAAACATTCAGTCGTGTTTTTTATAGCGGATTATAATCGCACCAAAACATATTAGAGGTAAACCGCGCAAACTTTTCTGTAACCGTAGTAGTGCTGTGCGCTATTTGTTCAAGGTGACATGCTGACTGACTCTCTGACAGACTGACTGACAGGTACGTGAGTCTAGCAAACACCGCGTAGCTTTCAGTTAAGATGAACACAGTTTCCATAAGTATACTATATTGATAAAGGTCAATGGCTTTGCATACAATGACTTTATCTTGCTGGAGTTTAATGCCGTTTCACTTTACTTCAGGACGCGTTAATGTCGGAAAATGCACAAAAACGCACTAAATCGCACTTCAGCATCGCTTACTGGAGAGCGCACAAGAAGATCTGCACTTGAACGTGTAAATTTGAGTGCGTGCAAGAAGTTCTGTGCACGAACAAAGGAAATCGGCGCGCAAGCAAAGAGATTCGCATGCTCGTATTACATGAATGCTATCTCGACTTGTAATACTGTGTGTAATATTTGTCTTTGAAATAGTTGGCAGATCTGTGTAAAAAAAAAAGTCCTGCCGCCACAGCTGGAAAAAATCCTAGAGGAAACACTGTATATATATATATATATATATATATACACTGTATATAGATATATACTGTATATATAGATATATACTGTGTGTATATATATATATATATATATATATATATATATATATATATATATATATATATATATATATATATATATATATATATATATATGTATATATGTATATGTATATTTATATATATGTATATCTTATAGTAATTATTCAAGTTAACTAATGTTGCTAATATCATGGCAGCAAAGTCCCTTGACTCTTAAGCCAGTAAGTGGGGTTATTTCCTGGCCATATTGTCCTGGACAATAGCAACTTTTACTTTTTTGTCTGTTTTAGTTCACGATGTAACTACAGAAGAGTCAAGCTTTAAATAGGAAAATGATCAATACTCAAGTATTTTCAAGTGAGATGCTAATGGTCTAATCCGATTCAATAATCTATGCTACTGTATGCTAAGCTAATGGTTCAGACCCGGAGATCGGATGAATGGATTAAAAAATGGAAAAACTCACTTGCTTACCTTTAGTGGAGTTGTAAAATGAACCTATTTCCAAAAGTGAAGGTGGAAGTCAGAATTATTAGGCATCCTGAATTATTAGCCCCCTGTGAATTTTTATTTTATTTGAAATAATCACATGAGGGCTAATAATTTTGACTTCGACAATAGTTGAATCCATTTTTTTGTTTGATCCATGTATCTTTATAAGTAATGGTTGTTGAGCCAACTAATCTTGATTATACATCACTAATGTCTAATTCTTCATATCCTTAATTTCCTCCATTAGTAATCAACCTCCTGGAGGCTCTAAACATCACTCGCTCTCCTCACGGTGTGTCAAAAGTCAAAGGATCTGACCCAGAGACTCCAGCCTGGCGTTTACGTTCATCCACACATCTCATATTACCTCAGGACATATCCAAAAAGCTCTTTAGCACTTCACAGGGCGTCCTGGGTTTGCATCTGGTGGGCCGACAGACCAAAAACTCAGAGGTCATCCTCATTTCAGTTTCCCATCAACAGCATGACAGACGCCCCCTGCTGGAGCTTGTCTCAAATACTCAGTCAGACATGCTGCAGATGCGTTTCAGGTCAGGAGATGATCTGCAGACGGAGGTGTTGAAGCTGCCCGGAGGGAGTCCGTTTACGGGTGGAAGGTGGGTGCGGATGTCCCTTGGTGTTGAGCCCAGGCAGGTGCTGCTGTTCGTGGACTGCCAGGAGGCATTGGTGCTCAAGCTGAAAGGAGGAGGACGGATACTGAGTCTGGATTTTACACATGATCTGCAGGTCACGTTCTCCAGCGCTGCAGGAAATGCAACCAGCAAGTTTAGTGTGAGTTTATTTTAAATGTACAATATGTACATTACCTACATTCTTTTGTCTCTGGACCACAAAACCAATCATACATTTAGAATAAATTAAGATTTATACATTAACTGAAAGGTGAATAAATAAGCTTTTCATTTATGTATGTTGTTGGGATAGGACAATATTTGTCTGAGATACAACATGAATTTGAAAATCTGGAATCCGAGGTTGCAAAAAATAAAAAATATTGAGAAAATCACATTAAAAGTTGAACAAATAAATTGTTTAGCAAGGCACTTTACCTATCAAATTGAGATTTTATATATTAATAGTACAACATTTACAAAATATATTAATGCAGGCTCGTAGCCGGGGGGGGTTCAGGTAGTTTGAAAGAATTTGAGCTAATTTGTCTCATTTTTGACAGTATGCCATCATAAATTGTGAAAATAACCAATAGAAGAAGGCTATAAGAAGAATAACCAATAAAATAACCCATAAAAGAAGGCTTTTATTATTGAAATGGACAAATTCTGACTGAGCAGATAAGCTGGCCAGTTTGTTATTTGTCTATAGGCTACAGTTTTTCATTTAAAACAAGTTTAACAGATTCCTAATTTTTTTGTTGTTTGTTTGTTTTCATGATGGTTGATAATAAATTTGCATTTAAAATAAGTACTTTTGCATATTTCTAAAATTCTAATCTCATTACATCATATATGAAACTGTAATAACGTACAGTTTAAATGCACATTCGTAAATAAGCATACATTTTTGTAAGCAAAAAAATAGTACGATAAGCACTTTGACAAAAATTTAGGAAGTATTTTTGCTGCGTCAAAAAGTGTGGTAATGATAACCATATGACAAACTAATCAAGCACAAATTAGTGCTTAAAATGTCACTAAAATGCAGTGATTGAACCTCGAATAACTGCAAATAGAACTACCCCTATTAATATGCCGGCAGCTAGCCCTCTGCAACTCTCACATGGTCGCCGACTGAAGTTAAGCAGGGCTGCGCCAGGTCAGTATCTGGATGGGAGACCACATGGGAAAGCTAGGTTGCTGCCAGAAGTGGTGTTAGTGTGGCCAGCAGGGGGTGCTCAACCTGCGGTCTGTGTAGGTTCTAATGCCCCAGTATAGTGACGTGGACTCTATACTGCTCAGTGAGCGCCGTCTTTTGGATGAGACGTTAAACTGAGGTCCTGACTCTCTGTGGTCATTAAAAAGGGGTTTAACCTCGGCATCCTGGCCAAATCTGCCCACTGGCCTCTGTCCATCATGGCTTCCTAAACATCCCCATATCATAATTGGCTTAATCACTCTGTCTCCTCTCCACCAATCAGTTGGTGTGTGGTGTGCGGTCTGGTGCAAAATGGCTGCCGTCACGTCATCCAGGTAGATGCTGCACACTGGTGGTGGATGAGGAGATTCCCCCCTATGTGTAAAGTGCTTTGAGTGCCCTGAAAAGTGCTATATAAATGTAAGGAATTATTATTATTATTAATAGGCTGGCTACGGGCCTGTAATGGAACATGATCTTTACTTAATATTTTAATTAATTATGGCATAAAAGTAAAATCTATCATTTTGACCCATAAGACACATCTGGCTATTGCCAAAAATGCACCCTTGCAACATAAGGCTATAGCTTTGTCATCCAGGGTCACATTTGGACCCTTGCGTAAATGTAAAAGTTAGCAATTTTTGAGGGTAATCCAAAAGGTGAATTTTTATATATGTATAAGTCACACTCTTTTTTTACACTTTCAACATCCTTTACTTTATGAGCCTGAAACAAACAATATTATGTGAACTTGTATGTTTTTTTGTGCTTTTAACATTGTGTGTATTATACCGCTCTGTGTCAGAGGACCATTTATCAAGGTTTGAAATTAACAAGGCATTAAAAAACACATTCAGATGTTTTGTTTGTTGATCCTGGAATAATTGAGGCACAAGCTGTAAAGGCTCTGCCCACTTTTAAACAATAGAGGTCAGAAGTAGCGGCCTATTTGCATATTTGCAGAAACACACATGAAAACAGCGTGTTTTCTTCTATTTCTAGCCGTTTAAAAAGTGTGGTTTTGTGAAAAATTATCTTTTTAAGCAAAAACCTTGCTGACATATTCTTATGACCTGCATGGGACTATTGCATATGGTAAAAAAAACATAATAGGGGCTATTTAATATGAAAAGTATCAATTCACAACCACATTGTATTCAAACAACTTTTTGTGTCTGTAGAAGTGTGCTGTTTTTAAGCTAAACGTTTCTTAGGCTCAACCAGTCTGTTTATTTGATCAAAAACAAAGTAATATTGTGGAATATTATTACAATTTATCACTCAATTGCTTATCAAATATGGTATTTATTTGTGTGATGCAAAACAGATTTTTTTAGCATAATTTAACCAGTTTTTAGCCACATGATTCTTCAGAAATCAGTCTTTAATATTCATTCATTTTCTTTTCGGCTTAGTCCTTTTATTAATCCAGAGTCGCCACAGCGGAATGAACCACCAACTTATCCAGCACATGTTTTACGCAGCGGATGCCCTTCCAGCTGCAACCCATCTCTGGGAAACATCCATACACACTCATACACTACGGACAATTTAGCCTACCCAATTCACCTGTACCGCATGTCTTTGGACTGTGTGGGAAACCGGAGCACCCGGAGGAAACCCACGCAAACGCAGGGATAACATGCAAACTCCACACAGAAACGCCAACTGACCCAGCCAAGGCTCGAACCAGTGACCTTCTTGCTGTGAGGCGACAGCACTACCTACTGCGCCACTGGGTCGCCATCTTTAATATTCATCTAAGGCTTTTCTAAACATGTTGTTATGAGAATGAATTTATAAAGCAATTACTGCTACATAATTTAGAGAAGCGATCAAAATCAAAGCCAGCTGGAAAATACCACATCAAACATTATCTGTGAGAGCTGAAACATTTTTCCACATTTCTCCATTTTTCCTGAGTTTTCTGAACCTTTCCGTTCAACCAGCAAGGGCACTAATCTCCAAATATTACAATTTAAACATAGACTATTCGATTATGGTTAATGCTACAGTAGCTGTACAATAACTATGTGCCATACCTGTTTTGCGCAGCTGTGTTGCAGTTAAAGCTTTTTATACTGATTGACTTGCGTGTTTGTGTGTGTGTGTGTCTGTGACATTGCTCATCTGTTTCACGATGTTACTGTCATGAGTTTGCAATGTGTTTCCATGACCACTAAACTGACTGACTGTGTTTTCTTATTGTTTCAGGGTTCTTGGCAGATTGCTGAACTCTCCACAAGGACATATGAGAGACGTCCGTGGTTCTGTGACAACATTACAGGCATGCAATCTATAAAAAAAATAATTTTACTTCTGAATCACATATACAAGTGCAAAAATCTCAGAGGGTTAGAAGGTTTTCCTTGTTAAAGTTAGTCAGTTTCAGTGTTTTGTATTTTTTAAATTTTATTTCATTTTATTTCAATTTATTTTATTTTATTTTATTGCACTGCATTGCAGTTTATTTTATTGCATTGCATTGCATTGCAGTTTATTTTATTTTATTGCATTGCATTGCAGTTTATTGAAATTTATTTTATTTTATTGCATTTTATTTTATTGCATCACATCGTATTTCATTGCAATTTATTTTATTGCATTTTATTGCAATTAATAAAATTTTGTTTTATTTTATTTTATTTTATTGCAATTAATTTAATTTAATTTAATTTAATTTTGTTTTATTTTATTCCATTGCATCGCAGTTTATTGCAGTTTATTTTATTGCATTGCATTGCATTTCATTTTATTGCAATTTATTTTTTTTATTACATTTTATTTTATTTCATCGCATTGTATTTTATTTCATCGCATTGTATTTTATTGCAATTTATTTTATTGCATTTAATTTAATTTAATTTTGTTTTATTTTAATTTATTTTATTGCAATTTATTTTATGGCATGGCATTGCTTATTCTCTTAGTTTTTTTCTTTATACAACACTTTGAGAAAAACCAGAGCAAAAAAAAAAAAAAAAAAAACAGGCCACAAAAATTTCCTACAAAATCCAGGAGAGGCTGAATGTAGGATTGGCTTCACACAGACAATTGAAAAAATGCATTTGTTAGGTCAGCTCAAGGCACCCCACTTACTTAAAATTTCAGCTTAATGTGCAATTTAAAGGCTTAACCAGGTTAACTAGGTAAGTTAGGGTAATTAGGCAAGCCATTGTATAATGATGGTCTGAAGACAATCGAAAAAATATAGCTTAATAGCGCTAATAATATTGACCTTAAAATGTTTTTTAAAAAATTAAAAACTGCTTTTATTCTAGTCAAAATACATCAAATAAGACTTTTTCCAGAAGAAAAAATATTATAGGAAATACTGTGAAAGATTCCTTGCTCTGTTAAACATCTTTGAGAAATATTTAAAAAAGAAAACAAAATTCACAGGAGGACTCTGTGACTTCAACTCTATGTGTTTGTGGTTAATACAGACTCTCTTCCAGACACCATCCATCCGACCCATCCCACTGTACCTGCAGTCCCTGACCTCTCTATGATGCGTGACGAGGCGGGTCGTGGAGATGGAGTTTTGAGCACAACAGGCCCCAGTGAGTCTGATGTGCGGTTTGGAGATCTGGAGAGAAACCTGCACGGCATCATGACCATGCTGGAGATGCTGAAGAGACAGGTACATGGAGAACACACTGCAAATAAGCATTTTGGTACTGTAATTGTTATTTTGGACTCGTATCACAACCACACTGCAAAAAACAAATGGAGTTTGATTTAATTTGAGACAATTTGAACACAGAAATTGCAAGAAAACTACAAATAAATAACAAAGTAAATAAAGTATTGTGCTGTATTAAGCATAAAATTGTGAAGTAAAAATAAAAAATTGTGAAGAAGAAATTATTTGGGGGAAAAAACACTTTTTTACATATAAAAATATAATATTAAAGTAAATATAAACTAAATTGAAACGTTAGAATTCAGTTTTTTCAACTAGTCTAATAAAAATAAGAAATTAAAATAAATGATATCTTATATATTACAGAAAATTCTCAAAATAATGTCATATTGTATCTTTAGGTTGCCTTGGTAAAGTATATATATAAAGTACTTTTCTATCTTTTCTATCGTGCTTTTATTGAGTCTATTCTATCCTTCGCTCTGATGGCATGGTTTGGAAGTCTGTCCCTTAAAAACAGGAATAGACTGAGCCAGGATATTAGGTGGTCTAGCAGGTTGATTGGTGAATCACAGCTGAGTATTGAATCCCTGTATAGTAGGCATTTTTTATGGATTGCCCAGAACATTAGCTGTAGCTCTCATTCTCTGTCTGAGGAGTTTAACCTACTCCCTTTGGGTGGAAGGTTTCAGATGCTTTTTAGTAGGACAAAACATTACAGGAATAGCTTTGTATAGCTTAATATTTTATAAGGTACTTTTGTATGTGTATATGTGGGTATGCATATGTGTGATTTAATTGTTTGTATCAAATGCCAAACTATGCTGCAAAAAAACAATACCAATAAAGTCAACTGAATATATATATATATATATACATACATACATACATACATACATACAGTTAGTCAGAATTATTAACCCCCTATTGAATTTTTGTTTCTTTTTTAAATATTTCCCAAATGATGTTTAACAGATCAAGGAAATTTTCACAGTATGTCTGATAATATTTTTTCTTCTGAAGAAAGTCTTATTTGTTTTATTTCGGCTAGAATAAAAGCAGTTTTTAATTTTTTAAAAGCCATTTTAAGGACAAAATTATTAGCCCCTTTAAGCTATTTATTAGAAATGAGTTATTAAAACTATTATGTTTAGAAATATGTTGAAAAAATCTGCTCTCTGTTAAACAGAAATTTGGGGGGGAAATAAACAGGAATAAATATATATATATATTCAGTTGAAGTCAGAATTATTAGCCCCCCTGTTTATTTTTTCCCCAATTTCTGTGTAATGGAGAGAAGATTTTTTTCAACACATTTCTAATCATAATAGTTTTAATAACTCATTTCTAATAACTGATTTATTTTATCTTTGCCATGATGACAGTAAATAATATTTGACTAGATATTTTTCAAGACACTTCTATACAGCTTAAAGTGACATTTAAAGGCTTAACTAGGTTAATTAGGTTAACTAGGCAGGTTAGGGTAATTAGGCAAGTTACTGTATAACGATGGTTTGTTCTGTAGACTATCGAAAAAAATATAGCTTAAAGGGGCTAATAATTTTGACTTTAAAATGGTGTTTAAAAAATTAAAACTGCTTTTATTCTAGCCGAAATAAAACAAATAAGACTTTCTCCAGAAGAATAAATATTATCAGACATACTGTGAAAATTTCCCTGCTCTGTTAAACATCATTTGGGAAATATTTAAAAAAGGAAAAGAAATTCAAAGTGGGGCTAATAATTCTGACTAACTTTATATATAATGTGATATTATTTATTAATTTTAAATGTCATATAAGATATTAAATAAACTTGATAATAATACAACAGTAATAATAATATTGTATCAAAGTGCTTCAGATACTGTTTTATCTTTCCATTTTTACAAAAAACAAACAAGTTAAAGGGATAGTTCACCAAAAATGTAATTTTCATTGTACTATGTACTAATCTTCCACTAAACCTGCGTGAGTTTCTTTCTTTCTTTCTTTCTTTCTTTCTTTCTTTCTTTCTTTCTTTCTTTCTTTCTTTCTTTCTTTCTTTCTTTCTTTCTTTCTGTCTCTTCTTTCTTCTAACACAGGAGTAGATATTTGGAAAGCCATTAATGTTCATAATGTTCATTTTTGTCCTACTATGGATGTCAATAACAACTGATTTTTCACATTCTTCAAATATCTTCTTTGGTTTAAAAAAAAATAAACTTATACACGAATAAAACTCATAAAGTTGTGGAAATGATGAGTAAATGACTACATTTTCATTATTTAGTGAACTATCCCTTTAAGTATACAACCAAGAGCTATTATCCAGATTATTCTTATATCGTTTTCTGTGTATGCAGAACACAGAGCTGCAGGCGAGGGTTGAGTTCTTGGAGACATGTGAGTGTACGACGCGTAAGTGTGTTTGGGAAGGCCGTCAGGTGGACGAAGGCTCTCATTGGTCTCCTGACATCCGCACCGTCTGTTCCTGCTCCAGTGGAAGAGTTCAGTGTAACCGCTCAAGTGGTGAGTAAACTAACATCCATTACATGAACGCCATACAAACAAGTATTCATTCATCATTAAACCATGGGCTGTTGAATGAGTGTGTGTGAATGAGTGTGAATGGATGTTTCCCAGTACTGGGTTGGGCATCCGCCTGCTAAAACATATGCTAGAATAGTTAGTGTTTCATTCTGCTGTGGTGACCCCTAATAAATAAAGGACTAAGCCGAAGGAAAATTAGTGAATTAATGAAAAATGCTACTAAACTACAAGCATGGTGGATGCTTAAGACCGATGGTTAAAGTCAGCATGAAATAAAAGTTAAGATTGTTTGGTTTTTTTTTCCTATCATGACGAACATCCAATTGAAATGGTTTTTGAATAAACCACCAACTTATCCAGCACGTTTTTACACAGCGGATGCCCTTCCAGCTGCAATGCATCTCTGGGAAACATCCACACACACTCATTCACACTCATACATTATGGACAATTTAGCTTACCCAATTCACCTGTACCACATGTCTTTGGACTGTGGGGGAACCCTGAAGAAACCCACGCGAACGCTGGGAGAACATGCACACTCCACACAGAAACGCCAACTGACTCAGCCGAGGCTCGAACCAGCGACCTTCTTGCTGTGAGATATTGCTGTGCAATATCAATAATATTACTGTAATAATTTAAAAACTGAATAAATATAGATTTACACACATTTACAGAAGTAAATAAACAGAATCATTGATTAGTCAGAAATCTGTGGAATTCTGCGCGTGCAGATTCAGTGTGGGCCTACTGATTCCCAAATATTGATATGTGGATACAATGGAAAGTTTTTGATTTGAGAAAATGATGGGATAGGATATGGATAATTTTCGCACAGGTGAATAAAAGTACATACCTTCTGTTTTCTTAACGTTAATAGTCAAATGATTGTCTTGCAGCCATTGATGTAAATGCTGAAGATCTGTATTTAATTTATTGTTAATTGTGTCTGTACTTAATCCAAACACAAAAAGTACAGTGTCATCGGCGTACAATAAAGAATCTAAATGTTTAGTTACCTGAGGGAGGTCATTGATAGGGCTGGAAAGACACATATGCATTAAAAGAATATTGCATGTAATAAAATCTTATTTTTTCATAATCATAATCCGATTTGGTCTCAAACTTCCATTCAATCCCATTTTCCACAAGAACCCCGTGACCTGTTCAAACTCATTTCAGACATCTGATGTCTGAAAAAGTCTTTTGAAAAACCTCTCATGAATACTCAGACATCTTGTTGAGTTTCTTTGATAAGATTGGATCTGATGTTGGTAGGATATATGATTACAAACACACACGCGCACACACTTGTACTTTCTTTGGTTCATCTCCCAGGCTTATCATCATAGGGGTTTATCTTTATATCTTTACCTTTCCATGTCTCTGTTTGCAGAGTGCAGCTTTCAAGACAGAATCTACAGCGATGGAGAAGTTTTCAGCCCAGACGACTGCAGCCGCTGTAAATGTGAGGTATGATATCTGAAAGATCGGTTTTGGATCTTCAGTCTTCTCCTCCGCTGGCATTCAGTCATTGTTTTGGATCTCGATGTGCTTTTGTTGTAGTACGGAAGAGTGGAGTGTGATGTGAACCCGTGTCCATCGCAGACCTGTGAGGAACCGTCTGTTCAGAGAGCGTGCTGTTCTGTCTGCCAAACAAGTCTCAGTAAACACTACATTTTTACATTTGCATTTTGTGGATTTGGCAGATGACATTTGGAAGAATACATTGCATTGAAGGTGCACATTTGATTAAATCTTGCTTTCCATGTGAATTAATCCCGCAACCTTGCCACTACAAAAATGCTTTTCTTACTTAGAGTTTTTGTCTTGTTTCTAGTCCAAATATCTGAAAATACTTACATCAAGAAGAATTTTCTAGACAAGTAAAAATGTGAATTTTAGTCAATTTTAAGCAAGTTTTTACCTTAAAACAAGTAAAATAATCTGCCAGTGGGGTAGGCAAAATAAACTTGTTTTTAGTTTATTCTACTTAGCAAACGGCAGATTATTTAGCTTGTTTTAGTTCATTCATTCATTCATTCATTTTCTTGTCGGCTTTGTCCCTTGCGGGGGCCAACTTATCCAGCACGATTTTACGCAGCGGATGCCCTTCCAGCCGCAACCCATCTCTGGGAACTTCCACACACACATTCACACTCATACACTATGGACAATTTAGCTTACCCAATTCACCTGTACTGCATGTCTTTGGACTGTGGGGGAAACCGGAGCACCCGGAGGAAACCCACGCGAACCCAGGGAGAACATGCAAACTCCACACAGAAACGCCAACTGACCCAGCCCAGCCGAGGTTCGAACCTACGACCCAGCGACGTTCTTGCTGTGAGGCAACAGCACTACCTACTGCGCCACTGGGTTGCCGCTTGTTTTAATAATAATAATAAATGATAAACTCTCTTTATTTTGTTTTTTTTCTAAATATTTTGACTTGTCTGGAAAATGCTCATTGATTTAAGAAGTTTTAGATATTTGGACTATAAACAAGACAAAAACTCTAACAAAGAACTTTTTTTTTTGCAGTTCATGGTGTTGCCTGCACCTTGTTCATCCTCTTGAGCTACAGGATCGATCCACACCGTACTTTGATATATAGTGAAGGAGTGAAATTTTAAACTGTTTTATTGTGATATATATTGTGATATATTAAAGTATGTTTGTTTTTGTTTTTAGGATGTGAACATGAAGGTCAGGTTTATGAGAACGGTTATGAGTTTGTGTCGAGATCAAACCCTTGCCTCAGTTGCATCTGCTCTGTGAGTCTCTTACTGGTGGGATAAAAATGGCTGCATAATCATAATCTCATAATTAATCTAAAATATTACAGAAGTGATAGAGAAATATATAAGGAACATTATTGTATGTGTATGAAAATGGGGCAATTTTTACATTTTGACCCTGATGAATCTTTGCAGTAACACAGTGGAATATATAATGTAAATTAATGGGATGCAATTTAAATTATTAAATGGTTTATTAATGAGTGTATGAATCGAAAAAGCGTCACATGTTTGAATACTGGATGAATCAGAATTTTTACAAACTATGGAACATGTAATTTAAGAAATGTCTTAGTATTTGTTGAACATACAATAAAAAGCAATGGTAGTAATAATAATAATTTTTTAGACTTTTCTTAGACTCAAAGTGCTACAAGGCAAAATACTAACAATACAAGGTAAAATACTAACAATAGCAGAAACAGCACAGCAAGAAAAAGATACAACAAAACAATAAAAAATATATGAACAATAAAATAGAATTAAGAAAAAAAAAAGTTAACAAAAATAATCATCCTAAATTAAAACCAATGCTAAAAGGTGAGTCTTAAGAAGTATCTTAAAACAGTCCAGAGAAGCGGCATACCTAATGCTGATGGGTAGTGCATTCCACAGCTTAGGCGCACTGTATGAGAAAGCCCTGCCAGCCATGGTCTTGAGTTTACAGCGTGGCTGATACAGGGTAAGTCCTGATGCCGAACGAAGACTGCGTGTTGGAGTGGTGAGAGTCACCAGTGCCCATGCACTGCTTTGAAGGTTAAAATCAAGGTCTTAAAATCAATCCGTGACTTAATAGGAAGCCAGTGTAATTGTTGAAGTACAGGAGTAATATATTGGCACGATGATGTGTGTGTCAGAACCCTTGCAGCAGAATTTTGAATATACTGTAATCTTCTGAGAGAACTTGTAGGTAAACCCCCAAAAAGTGAATTGCAGAAATCAAGACGTGATGTGATAAAGGCATGGATAAGCCTCTCCGCATCAGGTCATAAGAGAAATGGTCTAATCCGTGCAATATTGCGTAACCAAAACAATATTGTTAACCAAATTTTTCAACATTTATTTTATTCAGTAAATGATGACAGCATTTCAATCTTTGCATAAACAATCCATAAACCCCTATGCAACACTGAACATTCCCCTAACACTAGTATTTGTTTTCTGTTTATTTATTTATTTATAGAACCAGAACATTTTTTATTATTTTTAGATTTTATTTTTGCAACCATAAAATAATATCTCCAGATCATTGCAGGGAGGTTATTTTAAATAACCTAAATGTAACTTATGCAAAACATTTCCTAATGGTAATTTATCACATTCCCAGAATGTTATGGGAACCAGCAGTTGTCAGCTGAGTATATAGGTAAAATCTTTGTTGACAAAAACAGACAATTTTATTTTGTCTAAAATATTATAACATTATCTTGTTATTTACTGAATCATCATATAAAATAAATATCACATTTCCATGTACTACTGTACATGTTCCACAGCACTACTGTGATAATGAGCTCAGTAATAGTAGTAGTATTAGTAATGGTATGTCTAATAGTAGTTATAATATGATATAAACAAGAGAAAAAACATTTATTCCCTATTATCTTGAATTTTAAGTGAATATAAATGCATTTTGCAGGCTACATCACACATGCTTGCCACATGTTCATCACCAATCAACTTACAGCTAATAAAATAAAGAAGGTAAATCAAATGCCCTAATTTTAACAAGTTAAACTGGGATGCCTGTGTCTGTTTGCAGAACAGTCGGGTGTCTTGTAACACTGTTCAGTGTCCGTCAACCCCATGTCCAAATCCCTACAGGAGACCCGGAGAGTGCTGTCCTACCTGCTCTGGTACACAGAAACCGCTCTGCTTTTACTTCTTTGTGATTTTTAGCAATCCTGGAATGGTTTAAACTGTAATTTTATTATGTGTTTTTCAGCATGTGATGTGGACGGTCGGCCGTACAATGGCTCTTTCAGCACCGTTGATGGCTGCCAGACCTGTACCTGTCAGGTGCTTCACTGTCACTTACACTCACGATATACAGTTGAAGTCAGAATTATTATTCTTACCCCCCTGTATATATTTTTCCCCAATTTCTGTTTAATGGAGAGAAGATTTTTGTCAACACATTTCTAAACATAATAGTTTTAATAGCTCATTTCTAATAACTGATTTCCTTTATCTTTGCCATGATGACAGTAAATAATATTTGACTAGAAATTTTTTAACATACTAGTATTCAGCTTAAAGTGACATTTAAAGGCTTAATTAGCTTAATTAGGCAAGCTAGAGGTAATTAGGCAAGTCGTTGTATGACAGTGGTTTGTTCTGTAGACAATCAAAAAATATATTGCTGAAATGGGCTAATAATATTGAATGTGACTTAAAAGTTAAAAACTGCTTTTATTCTAGCCGAAATAAAACAAATAAGACTTTCTCCAAAAGAATAAATATTATAGGAAATAATGTGAGAAATTCCTTGCTCTGTTAAACATCATTTGAGAAATAAAGAAAAAAAAATTTCACAGGAGGGTGAATCATTTTGACTTCAACTGTATATAACTAAACAATGCATTTTAAGTACGAGTACATAAATAAGGTGTTTATTTATTTTTATTCTACAGGGCTGTTAAATACTTGTTTCTGATTGGCTGATGAAAATTCTAAAGTGTGCAATTATATATTCAAGGAATCACACAGGTAGCTAAAGTAGTTCCAAGGAGGTCTTGACCATGAAATTATGCTACATAAAAATGTATGTGAACAAAATTAAAACAGCATGTAGGCTGGATAAAAATGCTAATTCCCTCTCTGTGAATCTAAATTAATTTGATTGTAATGCAATAATGTGCGCCTTTTGTTGCTTTGAAACAGTAATTATTGTAAAAGGCGCTATACAAATAAACTTGAATTGAATTAAATTGAATTGAATTAAATAAAATTATACTACTCTAGATATTTACTCTATGATTAGATAGAGATTTTCACAGATGAGCTGTAATAAAAACTGTCCAAACACACAAAAGTTTTATCAGTACAATCTTTTTATTCAGTGTTAAAGAGCCCCTATTTTGCATTTAAAAGGTCATATTTTGGTTTTAGGGGTCTCCAACAACATGCTGATATGCGTGCAAGGTCAAAAAACACTTTCATTGTCTTGTAATATGCGTTTATTTTTACCTAATTATCCCAGCGACTCCCATATGAATCGTTCAGCGATTTATTTGTTCCCAAACCCCTGCTTAGCGCGAAGCTAATCTGCGGTGAATGGTCTGATGACCCAGTCTGTTGCGATTGGTCTACTGCGTTCAGCACAAGACAGAGAGAAAAGCCCACCACGGCTATGAAATAGCAGCCAGAGAGTATGTGAGAGCCCAATGCAGGAATGCAATAAATTAATGCAGTTAAACACCAGCATATGACTCTACTCTTAAACCTAACCCCAAGTAATACCAACAACACACATTCAGTATTAATCCACACAGTGGCAAAAGTTGAACAATTTTGAAAATTGACTACACTGCGTGTGTGTAGGAACGGCTGATGGTGGCCATAGCAAAGGCAAACAGCAGAGGATCGCCATTTCAGAAACGCATTTAAATCGGTAAAAGAAGAAGCACGCATCACGTTTCAACGTGGTTTTGGACGCGACATGTGAACAGCCCCATACAGATTTAACCTGAGAGATACAGTACAAGCACTGATCTATAATAGGTACATGATAGATACAATAGATACAATTTTAATACATGTTATGATCCGGAGGAAGAAGAAACTGGTCCATATGAACTGTAACAGTTACTGACAAAGTCCCTGTCAAAGTCTGACAAAGTCCCATAGTCTCTGCTGCTCCTTCAATAGCAAACGGCTGGTGAATCCCGCACTGCAGCTTAGGTTATTGTATCAATCATCGGAAAAATGACAGGAACAAACACAGCTCTAGGTCGGCTATACTGTGGTATTGTTGTAAAAATGAACTTTATTCCCCGCAGCCGAATCTCCATCTGTCAGTGATCGTCATCTTCGCGTCATGATCAGTCCCGTGATCCCTCGCGCTCCGCTAGTGTGTGGAGGGAAAGCGTATGCACATTTTACCGGAACTGGAAATACATATTTAGTGATGTATCGTATCAACGTCAATGAGATCAAACAAAAGATCCGAACACAACTCGATTCGTTTATTCGACTCTGAGTCAAATATTTCACTAAGGAATCAATCGTTTTAAACATGCTGCACTTTTAGATTTAAACCTCGGCTGGATGTTTTCATTCACTTAGAGCTGTGTTACACACTGCATGAAAGCTCATTTTCAAAAACCCATAATAGGGGCTCTTTAAAAACATTACATAATTGTGTAAGTGAACATTTGAGCGAACATTTGTTTATTTTGTATATGTGAATTCTGAATATGCAGATAATTTATTTTTAATCTGTTGGTTCAGTTTATCTGTGCTTTATCTCTGGTTTCGTTCGCCCAACAATGAATCTTGCCTCATCATTTACTCACACTCAAGTGTTTCTAAACTTTTATGAGTTTATTTCTTGTCTTCAACACAAAACGAGATATTCTGAGGAATGTTGGAAAAAAGTAGCCATTGACATCCATAGTAGGAGCAAAAAATACTATGGAAGTCACGTTTTACAACATTCTTCGGAATATCTTCCTTTGTGTTTAACAGAAGAAAGAAACTCAAGTGGAGGATGAGTACAATATGGCAGAACATTTTTGGATGAACTATCCATTTAATACCCCATTTACATCATTTGCACACCTTTCTCTCTCTCTCTCTCTCTCTCTCTCTCTCTCTCTCTCTCTCTCTCTCTCTCTCTCTCTCTCTCTCTCTCTCTCTCTCTCTCTCTCTCTCTCAATTCAATTTAATTCAATTCAATAGTTGCTTTATTGGCATGACAAATGTTACAAATATATTGCCAAATCATTTATAAAGTTTACATAAAAAGTAACATACATATATATATAAAATAAAATAAAAACAGTACACACAATAGATAGCAGTAGTAGTAGTAGTAAAAAAAGAAAATATATTATAAATATATATATTATAATTAAATCAAATATAAATAATATATTCCATTATTCAATATATCATATTTATGGTGGCTTGAGAAAATCATAACTTTCCGCCAAACTGTCATACAGACTTACGTTTGGGCTCATTTAACTCAGACTACCAATCTGCCAAACACTGATGACCTTTTAACTTATTAGCCACACCCTAGCAACCACTTACGACACCCTAGCAACTGTCCCATAGACTTCCATTGTAAAAAAAAAACTGCCGTTGACTTTACATTGGGCATACTAACAACATACCAATCCATACTAACAATATACTACTGCATACCAGAAACATACTAATCATACTAGCAACATGCTAATTCATACTATAAGCATACTAGCAACATGCTAATTCATATTATAAACATACTAGCAACATGCTGATTCATACTATAAACATACTAGCAACATGCTAATTCATACTAACAATATACTACTCCATACTGAAAACAAATTAACAAACATACTAATCATCAAACCTGCTAATTACTACTAAATTCATGCTAACAGCATGCTAGTTTATACTAGAAACATGCTAGTATAAACTAGCATGTTATATCACTCTCTCTCTCTCTCTCTCTCTCTCTCTCTCTCAAAAAATACACTCCTACCCTAGCATTAAACTCTCTAAGTACAAACATGTTTCTTTGTATGATCAGCACTTCTTGTGAATTGCCTTTTCTTGTTGAATGGCTGAATGCCTCCTCAATTGTAAGTCGCTTTGGACAAAAGCGTAAATGCACTATAAAATCATTGCAGCACAGTTATCTGCAAATGTTCGCAGATGTATGAAGCCATGTTATGTTTTTGTATTTGCTTCATCAGGGTGGGAATCAGGAATGTGTGGACGTGCAGCGATGTCCTCAGACCTGTCAGGATGGGGTGAAGCCACCGTTTGGCTCCTGCTGCAGAGATTGTTCCCGCTGTAATTTCGATGGCCAAATTGTCTTAGACGGCATCTCTTTTCAAGACACAAGCGACCCTTGCAAACACTGTGTGTGCAGTGTAAGGCTTTGCTGGACTTTTGGACATACTAATAGTTTTTCCTGCTATCTTGTTTTATTTATAATGATATTATTTTATTGTTTACATGTATTATAGCGACCCTCACTGTCACAGAAATGCTTTGGTAGTTTATAGTTGAAGTCAAAAAAATTAGAAGTCATTTTGAATTCTTTTTAAAATATTTTTTTAAGTGATGTTTAATGGATTTTTTTTAGCTTAATAATTTCAATATCTAATTTCCTACAGCTATTTTCATTATCTTTGCCATGATGACTACATAATATTTTACTAGATATTTTGCAGGAAGGCAGCACAGTGGCTCAGTGGTTAGCACTGTCGCCTCACAGCAAGAAGGTCGCTGGTTTGAGTCCCGGCTGGGCCAGTTGACATTTCTGTGTGGAGTTTGCATGTTCTCCCGGTGGTGGGTTTCCCCTAGGTGCTCCGGTTTCCCCCCACAGTCCAAACACATGCGCTAGGTGAATTGGGTAAACAAAATTGGCCGTAGTGTATGAGTGTGTGTGTGTGTGTGTGAATGCGAGAGTGTATGGTGTTTCCCAGTACTGGGTTGTGGCTGGAAAGGCATCCATTGAGTAAAACATATGCTGGAATAGTTGGTGGTTCATTCCGATGTGGAGACTACTGATGAATAAGGGACAATGTTGAAGGAAAAGTAATGAGGGAATGAATTTTGCAAGATATTCAGCTTAAAGTGTAATTTAAAGGCTTACTAGTATAATTATTAGTTGAACTAAGCAAATTATTTTAATTAGGCAAGTCATTGGACAACATCAGTTTGTTCAATAGACAATCGAAGAAAAATAAATTTTAAAGGAACCATTAATATTGACCTTAAAAATTATTATTAAGCATGTTAAAACATGTATTTATTCTAGCCAAACTAAAAACCTATAACGCCCAATTCACACGGGGCTTCAGCGTCAACGCTTGACAGAGGGCGTGTCTGAAGTTGGGGCTGACACGATCGTCAAAGCAGCGTCAGCCAATGAAATTAGTCAGCAATCGGCTACTGTCTGAGCTGGTGTATTTGCATACAGCGATCTGATTGGCTGACGCTTCCGATTCACAATGCAGTTCGGCAATGCCTGATGTCACCCATTCAAAGTGAATGGGAAGCATTGAAGCTGACGCCCCGTGTGAATGGGGCGTAAGACTTTCTCCTGAAGAAAAAAATATTGGAGGAAATACTGTGAAAATGTGTTTGCTCTGTTAAACATCACTCTGGAAATATTTGGAAGATAATTAAAATATCACCAGGAGAGTTAATAATTTTGACTCCAACTGTATTGAGTTTATTATTTGTATTTAGAATTTATTTATACAAAAGTCTTTTCAGGCCACCAAATTAAGGAAAGCGTGACGCTTGATGATCTTCTGTGTGTTGCTTTTAAAGGAACCTATTTTGCAAAAATCACTTTTATAAGTGGTTTAAACACAGTTGTGTGGCAACAGTCTGTGAATATAAGCAGCTTCTAATGGTAAAAATTTATTAATTTAATTTTTTTTATATCCACACTTGATAAAAACAGTCTGCAGAAACACTTTGACTGACATTCTCCATTTATATGTGTCATCAGAGGGGGAAAGCCTCGCCCATTAGTGACAATCTCTCCCTCATTAGCATAGGATGTTTGTCTTGTTTCTGAATCTGCTGCTATGCTTACACAGAGGAATTTATAGCTCCGCCCTCTTTTGAAAAGAGCACAATCTCATTTGAGTTTAAAGTGACAGTCACCAAAACGGCAGAATTAGGATCAAAGCCTTAAAGGGTCAGTTTCAAAGAGGTATAAAACATTATTTGTGTGGTATTTTGAGCTGAATCTTCACATACACACTATTGGGACATCAGAGACTTAATTTACATCTTGTAAAAAGGGGCATAATAGGTCCTCTTTAAAGTTTGAAGTTAAATATGAAGTTATCTAAAGTAATTGAGCTGATTGTGTGTGTTTTTATCTCTTTTTAGGCTGGGAATATAGTGTGTAACCCTGAGTTGTGTCCTGAACTTCCCTGTACTCTGCTGGAGACTGTAGGAGGGCAATGCTGTCCCAGGTGTCGAAGTGAGTGTGTTGTGAGCTTTTGTCAACATTAAAGGGATAGTTCACTCAGAAGTGAATATTTTCTCTTAATTTACTCATCCTCATGCCGTCCAAGATAAAGGTGGATTTTAGTCTTCAGTAGAAAATTGAAGCCTGCGTGAAATCAAAATTTACTATGTTAATTTTGAAAAAAAATACAGATTTTTAGTCTTGAGGTAAACAATCAATTTGTGAAAGTGAATCCACTGAGGTGTATGGGTGTTTCCCGGTACTGGGTTGCTACCGGAACGGCATTCGCTGCGTAAAACATATGCTGGAATAATTGGTGGTTCATTCCACTGTGGCGACCCCTGTTAAATAAGGGACTAAGCTGAAGGAAAATGAATGAATCTTAAAAATATGCAGATAGTAAGTTATTACACTCAAAACATTTATGTTTGCTGTTTGTTCAAAATACTTATTTAAAATGAGCTGAAACAACACAATTCTTGAGTTTTTATTGTGACAACTTTATTGTTTTGCAGATAGAATTTTTTTCTGATCCTGTAACTTTGTGGTTAGTTGTTTTGGAAAATATAAACAGATGTTAACAGACTTTCTCTGTGAATTTATGTTTTGAGTTTTTACTGCAAATGTCCCATCCATAACGCTGGAACTGGTCAATTGCTTAATTTTAGATGATCTCATCGTCTTCTGTTTGATCTAAAGGTTGTGTTCAGGAAAATGTGTGGCATCTGCACGGCTCTCAGTGGAGGAATCCGAACGAACACTGCTCAACCTGTACCTGCACAGTAAGTCATCATCAGATACTGATCACATAGCAGATTTAGGGCGTACTCACACTATGTACAGTTGCCTTGAACCGGGCCAAAGCACGCTTGTCCCCCCTCCCGTCTTCCTGACGGCCCGCACTCACATTACATTCGGGCCTGGGCACGCTTACTTCATCGATGATGCGCTGTTCAGTAAGCGCTCTCGCTCAGCACAGCGGAGATTTATTTAGTTATATCGTTTAAGTCGTTTGATATGCGGTGACACGCAGTCAAATATTTCGCCGAACAGATCAGCCACTTTTGACGCTCATAAACAATCATAAAGTCCTCGTGCTGCAGGAATTAGGAAGTTTGCTGAAGGTGCAACTGTCGTGCAGTGAGGGGTTTGCGTCTTTAATAAACTACGACAGTTTGCGTTCATTGAACAGTACGAATGATTAATTAATCCATATCAAACAGTCCCTTAAAGTCACGTCTCGCTTTCAGTTTAGGGCTCAGGCATGCTTGCACTCACACTGCCCAAGTGAACCGCGCTCAGGCCCACCTCTTCCAATCGGGCCAGGGCCGCCCAAGTGAACCGTGCCTGAGCCCGATTCAGAGCACTCACACTTCTCAAACGATCCAGGAAACGGGCCTGGGCACGGTTCGATAGCATAATGTGAGTATGCTCTTATTAGCATTTTTAGGCCTTGTTTCATCTGATATTAGGATGCATTTTGGCTAAAAAGATCCATCTCTTTCTTTTTTGAACACATTCCTATTTTATTTTAGAGGGGTGACAGTTTTTCTTTTTATCTTATATTGAGAAACAAGTTTCTGCAATTATAATAAAAACATGAAAGGGGACACTGAAAAATTAAAATGAGAGCAGCTACGCTAAATGCTGTGGGCTAGAATCAAGACTGCTAAGAAAAAAAGATGCGTTTTACAAACCAAACTTAAAATGTCAGGCAACAAAGTTAAAAACTAATGCATTACTAATGCAACTTAAAGTTAAAAACTAATGCAAAACTGCTAATGCACTCAACAACACAGTGGCAGATTTAGGCATGGGCAATATGGGTGATCGCCCAGGGCGGCATCTTGCTGGGGGCGGCACGGGAAGACAAAAAAAGTGCCCTAGTAAAAGCTTTGAGATAAAAATTACTTTATGCAAGTGTATAGAGCGGTTATCCAAGAATAAAGACATTAGGGGCCATTCACATTTGGCGTCTTTTGCACACGCAAGTTTGTTATTCTTTATGTGCAACCGAAACAACGCTGGTGAAAACAAATTGACGCATGTTCGCAAAAAGCCATTCCCGCGCGCCTCACACATGCTGCCCCCTGATCCCGGTTGTTTACATGCACACCGATATGCTTCGACATGCAAGTCGACATAACTGAAGTTTATATAATATGATGATGATACTTTGACTAAGCATGGCTATGAAGTAGTAAGGAGGAATAATGAGTCAGGGAGGTAACTAAGACTTCATAGTATTAATTTTCGGCCATGAGTCTAAGACAACAGATAATTCTATAAAACATATTTTTTGTATTCTATTGAACTGTCATAATTAATATTCGTGCAAAAGTCTTAGAATATTACTCCAGTTGTGTCTTTACATTGTTTTTCAGTTACATTTAGGATTGATTTGTTATTTTTTAGAATAATAGTTGTATAATAATAATTATAATAATAAACAAATTGTTATATTTATTGAAAATAAATAAATATATCTAAATGTATTTATAATAATTATTTTAAATATATATATATATTTAAAATTTATATTTAAATATTTTAAATATATATAAAGTCATCCACATAGTGTCTTTATTTCTTGAGAAATGGGGGAAGGGGGATGTTTGGGGTGGTTTTGCCCAGGGTGGCATTTAAACTAGAACCATCACTTCAACAACATTTTTTTAGATGTTAGTATCAGTATGTTAGTTTTAAGGATGTCTATTAATTAGTGTCCACCAAAACAGTGACAAAATTTGCATTTAGAATATATAAACCTGATATAAACATCCCAAGCTTGCATCAACAATTATTTTCACTTCACCTCATACTTTAGTTTCTCATGAAATCTTCTGACCAATCAAATGCTGTCTAGTATCTGATATGCCCTGCCCCCTTCAAGACGCTTCTCATTAGCTTTTCATTTGATGCGCTTGATCTCAACCATTCTCCCTGGCAGAGCTGTGATAAAACAAAACACTGTTGGCTGTTTTTTAAAGGAGGAGGAGCTAGTATATGTTCCGCCCTCTCTTCATGTTTCAGTTAAGATTGTCAAACATTGAATTTAAAAAATGCACATTTCAAAGCATTTTCACAAGACCTTTAAGATCTATATTAGATTATAAAATTATAAGACAAATATTATATATCAAGTTTAAAAAGGGACCTATTTGCAAAAATCACTTTTATAAGTGGTTTAAACACAGTTGTGTGACAACAATGTGTGAATATAAGCAGCTTCTAATGGTAAAAATTTATTCATTTAATTTTTTTATAATTAGCTGAAACTTTACATACACTCTCTGGACATCATATACTTATTTTATATCTTGTAAAAAGGGGCATAATAGGCCCCCTTTAAAAGATGTGGCCTGTTTGAATTTTTAAACCCCATATTTAATAGTGTTAACATTAATACAGCAGTCCGATTTCGAAAATCAAATATCCAAAGAAGACAAATTTAGAACATTTTAGACCCCATTTATACTTGTGTTAAATGTTGTCTATTTATGATCAGATTGACAAAATTCATTTTAATACCAGAAGTAAGCAAAGCCTTAGATATATCATTGACTGTCAGTGTTTTCATGTTTAATTGTCATTTTTTCTCTATGTAGGAAGGTAAAGTTCAGTGTGAACGTGAACGCTGTAATGTCCCATGTAGAAACCCTGCTTCTCCACCTCCGGGATCCTGCTGTCCTGTTTGTGAAGGTTTGTACAACCTTATAAACAAAGAATTTATGAATAATAGGAACTATATATATATATATATATATGTAAACTGAACTGGAAGCTTCCTATTGTGTTATTCGTTGTGTTATTTTATTTTAAATATAAATTTTATATTACTAAATCTCTTATTTTATTTTTTATATTATTTTTATATTATTTTATTTAGCTTTATTTTATTACATTTTAAGCTTTAATTTATTTTTATTTAATTTTATTTTTAATATTATTTTATTTTTGTTTTTTATTTTATTTTATTTAGCTTTAATTTATTTTAATTTAAATTAATTTGATGTAATTTCATTTTATTTTATGTAATTTTCATTCATTCATTTTCTTGTCGGCTTACTCCCTTTATTAATCTGGGGTCACCGCAGCGGAGTGAACCACCAACTTATCCAGCACATTGTTACGCAGCGGATGCCCTTCCAGCCGCAACCCATCTCTGGGAAACATCCACACACACTCATTCACACTCATACACTACGGTCTTTGGACTGTGGGGGAAACCGCAGCACCCGGAGGAAACCCACATGAATGCAGGGAGAACATGCAAACTCCACAAAGTAATGCCAACTGACCCAGCCGAAGCTCGAACCAGCGACCTTCTTGCTGTGAGGCGACAGCACTACCTACTGCGCCACTGCGTCGCCTTTATGTAATTTAATTTAATTTTACTTCATTTCACAAGCCCTGCTTCTCCACCTTCGGGATTCTGCTGTCTCGTATGTGACAGTGTGTACAAACTTATAAATCCAGAATTTATGAATAATATGAAGTGGAATGATTGTGGTTTATTATCTGTGGATCTCATGTGAGTGACAGATTGATCCCGCCCCCATCCCAGTAAACACCAATCGAGGAGAGGTGTCATTGAAGAATGGAGGGGGAAGTATTTGGATTAAAAAATTATGGAGACACAAATTTAAGAATAATGATATTTTACAACTTTATCATTTAAATCTGTTTAAAACATTTAAAAAAAGCATTTGAGAACGTCCAATTCAAACTTTGAGAGTAACATGATCTCTTTATATATTTATATACATTTTCTATATGTAGTGGCTCACATTTAGGGCATATTAGTTTGTTTGAGGCTATGGCTATTTTGAATTGGATAGAAATATGTACTAAATGTCTAGTTATATTTATATGAGTTTTAAGCATATTTTTCTCACAGGCTGTAATGTTAATGGATTAGATGTCCCAAATGGGATGCCTCTGCCATCTGGACCTGTGTGTGAGGGCTCATGTAGATGTGAGGTAAGATTGCGTAAGAATTTTATTTTATTTTATTTTAAATACAATTTTTATTTTATTTTAAATATAATTTTTGTTTTATTTGTTTTTATTTTAAATTTTTTAAATTTTACTTTATTTTATTTTTATTTTTTTTATTTTACCTACATTTATTTTATTTTTGTAATTATTTTATTTAATTTTTATTTTACTTTACTTTATTTTATTTTATTTAGCTTTATTTTATTTTTTATGTATTTTATTTTATTTTTATATATTTTTTATTTTACTTACATTTATTTTATTTTATTTTTATTTGTTTTTCTATTTTATTTTATTTTCATTCATTCATTCATTTTCTTGTCGGCTTTGTCCCTTGCGGGGTCGCCACAGCGGAATGAACCGCCAACTTATCCAGCACGATTTTACGCAGCGGATGCCCTTCCAGCCGCAACCCATCTCTGGGAACTTCCACACACACATTCACACTCATACACTACGGACAATTTAGCTTACCCAATTCACCTGTACCGCATGTCTTTGGACTGTGGGGGAAACCGGAGCACCCGGAGGAAACCCACGCGAACCCAGGGAGAACATGCAAACTCCACACAGAAACGCCAACTGACCCAGCCCAGCCGAGGTTCGAACCTGCGACCCAGCGACGTTCTTGCTGTGAGGCAACAGCACTACCTACTGCGCCACTGGGTTGCCCCTTATTTTATTTTACTTTATTTTATTTTTTTATATTCTTTATTTTACTTAAATTTATTTGACTTTTATTTTATTTGTTTTTATTTTACTTTACTTGATTTAATTTAATTTTGCTTTTTTATTTTATTTATTTTATTTTAAATATAATTTTTATTTTATTTGCTTTATTTTACTTTATTTTAAAGATTTTTTTATTTGTTTTTATTTTACTTTACTTTTTTATTTTATTTTATTTCATTTTATTTTATTTGAGTTTTTCAGTACTCTTATATCATACTCTTTCAGTACATTTATGTGTGCACATATATTTTTATTTACTTTATTTATTTCTAAAAATCAAAAATAAAATAACAATAAATAAATAGATAAAGAAATTCTTGAAGATGATTGTAAAACGCTATTTCTTTTGCAGAATGGCAACATTATTTGTGACCGATTGCCCTGCCCGCCGGCTCCCTGTTATAATCCAGTCACACCACCAGGAGAATGTTGCCCACGGTATTAACATTCCAGCACGCTTTTAGCGAAAAGAGCAAATGAGGAAGACATTTCACACAAAACACTCTGCATTTGGACTTTATTTTGTGTGTATTGTGTTCAGATGTAGGGAGTGTGTTTATGAGGGTGAAGTCTATGAGGATGGTCAAACCTTCGTATCCAGGCAGGATCCATGCTTGCGGTGTCAATGCTCGGTGGGTCACTTTAGATAAAAGTGTTGACTAAATATATGCAGTTAAAGTCAGAATGATTCGCCCTCCTGGGATTTTTCTTTTTTTTTCTTCAAATATTTCCCAAATTATGTTTAACAGAGCAAGGGATTTTTCACATTATTTCCTATCATATTCTGGAGAAAGTCTTATTTGTTTTATTTCGACTAGAATAAAAGCAGTTTTTAATTTTTCAAAAACCATTTTAAGGTCAAAATTATTAGCCCCCTTATTTTTTTTTTTGATAGTCTACAGAACAATCCATTGTTATACAATGACTTGTCTAATTACCCTAACTTGCCTAATTAACCTAGTAAAGCCTTTAAATATTGCTTTAAGCTGTATAGAAGTGTCTTGAAAAATATCTAGTAAAATATTCTGTACTGTCATCATGGCAAAGATTAAATAAATCAGTTATTAGAAATGAGTTATTAAAACTATTATGTTTAGAAATGTGTTAAAAAAATCTTCTCTCCGTTAAACGAAAATATACAGGGGGCTAATAATTCAGAAGGGCTAATAATTCTGACTTCAACCGTACAGACATGACTATATTAATGTGTGCATTTTGTAATGCAGGGTGGGCAAGTGTCATGTGAACCCCCAAGATCTTCATGTCCACCTCCGACTTGCACACATCCGACAAAACCACCAACCCAGTGCTGCTCTACTTGTAACAGTAAATATATGAATTCTCTCCCTTTCTCCTGTAAAGTGGTCATGAACTGAGTAATCAAAATGAGTTTGATCCTTGGATAAGAGGTCAGTAATGTACTGTAAATCATCCTGTGCTTTTTTCAGAACTTAATTTTTTTTTTTTTATGAAAAAACTACACTGTAAAAATATCTCTCAGTTAACAGTTTGTGTATTTTGTGATGGGCATGTGGTTTCCATTTATTTACGGTTGTGACTTTATGAGATGTTGATCTCTGCTTTGTCGACTTTTGATGTATAAAATTCAACTTTACTGTTTAACAAAGTGACTTTTATTAACATTTTAGTAGGCAAGACAAGGCAACCTTTATTTATAGAGCACAATTTAACACAACCGTAGTTGATCCAAAGTGCTTTACAATAAAATGAAATGTTTATATATACAGTTGAAGTCAGAATTATTAGCCCCCCTGTTTATTTTTTCCCCGTTTTCTGTTTAAAGGAGAGCAGATTTTTTCAACACATTTCTAAACATAATAGTTTTAATAACTCATTTCTAGCAACTGATTTATTTTATTTTTGCCATGATGACAGTAAATAATATTTGACTAGATAATTTTTCTAGACCCTTCTATACAGCTTAAAGTGACATTTAGTCAAGTTGTTGTATAATGATGTTTTGTTCTGTAGAATATCGAAAAAATATAGCTTAAAGGGGCTAATAATTTTGACCTTAAAATAGTTTTCAAAAAATTAAAAATGCCTTTTATTGTAGCCGAAATAAAACAAATAAGACTTTCTCCTGAAGAAAAAATATTATCAGACATACTGTGAAAATTTCCTTGCTCTGTTAAACATCATTTGGAAAATATAAAAATAAAAAATAATCAAAGAGGAGCTAATAATTCTGACTTCAACTGTATATGTTCAGGGCTTGACATTAAAACCGGCCAAATGTGGGTAGATTTCAGCTCTGGCGGGTTAGTGAGCCACTCCCTCTAGCAACTTTAGCTGGTTGAAAATAAATTTTAAATTGTACTTCATTGAGAAGCAGCACAACTAACAAAATAAGTGTTCGCGCGAGCAAAAGAAGGTGCATACCAAGCAGGTGAATACCAAATGAGAGGATGATCACGCGCACAGTGAGACGCAGGCTTTACTCTCTGACAAGGGCTTTATTATCGCTCGCACGGCTGATGTGATGCGCACGAGTGTTTATAAAGCTTGCGTGCCCCCGTTTCCTTGCGCAAAGCAAGCGTGCCTGCAATTGCAACTTGTGCGATTAGTTCTCTTTGAAATTTGAAAAATTTAAGTTCTCTTTCAAGAGCTTCAGATTCTTTTAAAAAATTTCTTTTTGCAAGCAGCAGCGGTTGCCGCTTTCGCTTTTTACCATTCTTCAAACAGATTATGGGCCTAAGGTTAACGGTGTGCAGGTGATAATCCTTTCGCTATCGCACATGGTATGTTTTCACCTTTTTTTTTATTTTGTTTACAGTTATTTTCTAATTTATGATTTAATTATCATCCTTTACAATAACATTGCTTTTATAGTATTACTTCCCATTTACTTAACTGGTGATCTAGGACCTTTAGCATGGACAGACTGCTGTGCATACGTTTAGATACATGTATTAGTTATTTTTAAAATGTCAATTTTTTTTTAAACAAAAAAAAAAAAAGAAAGGTTTCGTTAAATAAAAAGTGCATGTATACAGCTATATTTAGGTTGTTTTAAAAATTTAATTAGGGAAAATTTGTAGCTAAGAACTAATTAGTTTTTTGTTTATTTAATTTTTGGTGTGGCCAGAGAAAAATTAGGCAAATCCTTAATTTTGAGTTCTGAAAAGTCATGTGAATTAAGAACTAATTGCAATGCAACAATGTGAAACCACAACCCAATGCACATTGAGCAAGCTCATATAAAACACACAAAACAACTGTTCCCCCTGAATCAGAGTTTGATCAAAATCTTAACCTCAATCCATGTCAAGACGGCTGATATCTACAATTTATGTTAGAATAACTTCTTTGCTTCCATCTCCAACTGGCTTACTTAAACAGACATAGGAGCAAGATCTGGGTATTGAGATTTCTGAGGACCAATGGAAGGATATTCTCAGTTTAGTTCACTCTTCATCTATTTGTGCCAGACACGGCCTATTACAATGTAAAGCACTTCATAGGACCCATTTCACTAATGCCAAACTTTCTAAAATATTTCTGGGCAGAAGTGATGCCTGTAACAGATGTAAGCAGTCACTCGCCGATTACCTTCACATGTTTTGGTCCTGTTCAAAATGACAAACTATTGGTCTAATATTTTAAAAATTCTTTCTCAAGCACTTAATACAATCATCACTTCTGATCCTCTGACTGCCCTTTTTGGTTATCTTCCAACCCCAATTACACAAACATCAACACGCTGCGTCATTGCCTTTACCACCTTGCTCGCCAGGCACGCAATTCTCCTCAAATGGAAACATGTTTCCCCTCCATCCTCAGAACACTGGATTAAAGAGGTTCTACATTGCATCTATCTTGAGAAACTGAGACATTGTTTTAAAGGATCACTAAACACCTTTAACAAAACATGGAGTCATTGAGAACCTTAACATTTCAAGACCTGCTGACTAGAATTTCAAAAGGGAGAAAGAGAGACTTTTAGTATTTACTTTACATTTTCTTCTTCTATATTTACCCGTATATTTATTATATCTTTTTATTTATTATCTATATATTCTATTATTTATCTATATATTTGTCTGTGTCTTGATTCATCATTGCGTACTTATTGAAGACCTCAGAAAATAGGGAGGGTTGGGAGATGGGAGGGATGGTGCATAGAAGGGGGTAGAAACGTGTAAGTGATTTAAAAGATCTGCAGTTTTCTTGTTTTTGTTGCTATATATTTGATGTCATCTCTTTGACAGGACTTCTATTTTTCATATACATTTATAAGTTTGTATATTATCTGGAAAAAATGCAATAAAAGTATTGAGAAAAAAAACACACACAAAACAGTGAAAGGAAAGAGGAGGCATAATAAGTAAAATAAGTAATAAAATAAGTAATTTTAGCATGTCAAATTTAAGCATGTAAAATATTTTCCCAACAACAAAATTGTGGCTAGTGAAAATGGCGCGTGGCTAGTAACGTTGGAAAACTACTAGCCACAGTGGCTGGTGATCAAAAAAAGTTAATGTCAAGTCCTGTATATGTTGTATTAAAAATATAAGAAAATAAAAAAATATATATGAATAACTAAAATACATATAAGAAATAACATGCATGCATCACTCAAAGGCAAGGGAGTAAAAATAAGTCTTTAAATGATCTTTTTTAGATTTAAAAGCATCTAATGATGGAGAAATCCTGATGTTCAGAGGGAGACTGTTCCAGAGCCTCGGGGCCGCAACACAAAAAGCTCGATCACCTTTTGATTTGCAGCGAGACCGAGGGACAGACAAAAGAAACTGATCATAGGACCTTAATGGCCTACAAGCTGTATACAGAATGGCCTAATAAGTTCACAGATATAGACCGGGGCAGAATTGTGCAAAGCCTTATATGTGAAAAGAGCAACTCTGAGTTTTATAGGAAGCCAGTGTAATGATGCAAGGACAGGGGAGATATACAGGGAGTGCAGAATTGTTAGGCAAATGAGTATTTTGACCACATCATCCTCTTTATGCATGTTGTCTTACTCCAAGCTGTATAGGCTCGAAAGCCTACTACCAATTAAGCATATTAGGTGATGTGCATCTCTGTAATGAGAAGGGGTGTGGTCTAATGACATCAACACCCTATATCAGGTGTGCATAATTATTAGGCAACTTCCTTTCCTTTGGCAAAAAATAGTGGGATATTTTGCAGAGGGATTCAGCACTCTTAAAATTCCCAAGCTTCTGAAGCGTGATCATCGAACAATCAAGCGTTTCATTTAAAATAGTCAACAGGGTCGCAAGAAGCGTGTGGAAAAACCAAGGCGCAAAATAACTGCCCATGAACTGAGAAAAGTCAAGTGTACAGCTGCAAAGTGAAGCTGCACTGGTGAAAATAAATAATTGAAATGGGTATATATTTGTTTTTTGTTAAGTTGCCTAATAATTCTGCACAGTAATAGTCATCTGCACACACAGATATCCTCCTAAAATAGCTCAAACTAAAAACAAACTAAAAACTACTTCCAAAAATATTCAGCTTTGATATTAATGAGTTTTTTGGGTTCATTGAGAACATGGTTGTTGTTCAATAACAAAATGAATCCTCAAAAATACAACTTGCCTAATAATTCTGCACTCCCTGTATAGTAGTTTGACTAGACCAGTAATACAATTTGCTATATGTACTTTGGCCCACAGCTCTTAATCAAACTTGGATTTTGGCCCACTCAAAAGAAAAGTTTGGGCACCCCTGGACTAGACTATACAATAGTATATTGACTAGGCTATAGTAGCTTGATTTTAATCTTTACCATAAACAAGAGTGTTTATAAATGGACTCTAAACTGTTATCCTAGTACTTCTGTGTTATTTGATTGTTTGTAACATTGTAACTAACTGAAAAGGGTAAAAACTGATGAAGGGTGAAAAATCTCTTTCTCGATTAAAATGCAAATATGAATGCAGCGCATCGAAGATTAATTAATATGCAAATCACGATCATTTTTAATTTTGCTTGCGTGGGTGATTGAATTGAGATCCTGATCTTTTACTGATAAATTGTGCAGTTATACACTGAATGCATTAATGCAGGATAAACAAGTAATAGCAGAAAACACCTTTAATAACCTAAGAAAGCATTTAGGTGCCACCACAACTTCTTCAGCCATCGTTATATTACACAAGGAAGACAAAATGCTTTGTTATGTGCGATTTAAATGTCGCAGGGGGCAATCTATCTGCGATCATTACAAATTTAATACAAGTTTGTGTCAAACTGTGAATCATAATCCACCAATTGTGATCCTTTACCAAACAGTGTTCAGATGAAAGATTCAAAACCAGACAGAAAATAACATATTCTTTCGAAATTGTGATGTTTTGATGTGATAAGTGGACCTCAGAGTACAGGATAGATTAAGCAAAAAGGCAGATCTTTACTCCTTTAATATGCGTGTAATAGCAAAAAAAAAAAGTGAACTGTATCTGTTTTGCAGCGTGTGAGTATGAAGGAAGGATTTATGAAGATGGAGAAGAGTTCAGGCCTCCTGGTGGTGGTCCCTGCGTCCTGTGCACATGCAAGGTGAACTATTCATAAACAGCTGAAGACAGAAGTATTAGCAAAAATTTTGACTTGTTCTCTCTCTGATTCATTTGTCTTGCAAAGAAAGCGCACTGCACTTTCTGAGAAGGTTAAAAAGAGCACACCTCAACCCATTAATCCTCACAAATTTTACAGAGGAGCTGTTGAGAGTGTTCTCACTAATGACATCTCCCTTGGTATGAGAATAGCAGTGTATCTGACAAGAACACCATTAAGAAGATAATAAAGTCAGCTGAAAGGTCCGTTGGAGTCAAAATAATATCTGTCGAGGAACTGTATCAACAATTCTGTCTGTCTAGGGCGAATAGCATTTTAAAGGATCCAACCCACCCTGGCCATAGTCTGCTCACGCTCATGCCATCAGACAGGTGCTACAGAAGCATAAGGAGCAAATCAGTGCGGTTTTGTGATAGTTTTTATCCTGTCATTATAAGATTTTTGAATAATATTGTATCTTAAATACTATTAAACAGCTAATATGTAATAATAATTCAATAAATAGTTAAACTATCACAAATTGTTAATATTAACTATTATAACAAACTGTGCAATAGTTATTTAAGTATTAATTTATTCCCTTCTGTGATTTATTTATTTTTTTTAAATTGAGTTATATTTTATATAACTACATTTTTATATATTTATAAAATTCATTCATTTTTTTTCGGCTTAGTCCCTTTATTAATCTGGGGTCGCCACAGCGGAATGAACCGCCAACTTATCCAGCAGATGTTTTACGCAGCGGATGCACTTCCAGCTGCAACCCATCACTGGGAACCCATACATTCTCATTCACACACATACACTACGGACAATTTAGCTTACCCAATTCACCTATATCGCATGTCTTTGGACTCGAGGCTCGAACCAGTGACCTTTTTGCTGTGAGGCGACAGCACTTCCTACTGCGCAACCGCATCGCCCATTTATGAAATTTCAAAAGCTTATTTATTATGCTTGGTTTTTATAGTGTTTGATGTTTTTTATGTTCTTGTTGGGTCTGATGCTAAGGCTGCTCGATTATGGGAAAAATCATAATCACGATTATTTTGGTCATAATTGTAATCACGATTATTCAAAACGATTACTGTTGAAGTCAAAATTATTCACCCTCCTGTGAGTTTTTTATTCTTTTTTAATAAATATTTCCCAAACGATGTTTAACAGAGCAAGGAATTTTTCACACTATTTCCTATAATATTTTTTCTTCTGGAGAAAGGCTTATTTGTTTTATTTTGGCTAGAATAAAAGCAGGTTTAAATATTTTGAAACCTATTTTAAGGTCAAAATTATTAGCCCCCTTAAGCAATACATATTTTTGATTGTCGGCAGAAGAAACTACTGTTATACAATGACTTGCCTAATTACCCTAATTAAGACTTTGAATTGCACGTTAAGCGAATACTAGTATCTTAAAAAAATATTTAGTCAAATATTATGTACTGTCACCATCGCAAAGATAATAGAAATGAGTTATTAAAACTATTATGATTAGAAATGGGTTGAAATTTTCTTTTCTTTCCATTAAACAGAAATTGGGGGGGGGGGGGGGTCGCTAATAATTCAGAAGGGCTAATAATTCTGACTTCAACTGTATATATATACACAGTTATTTTCCTCCCTGTAAATAAGGAAAGGGAAATAAATACAATAGAATAAAAATATGAAACAAACTGTGCTTTAAGCATCTTCACTGTAAGAAAAAAACTTGAATTATAGCTACAAACGTCCTTCAGTCAAGAGCAGTGAGTGATTTTGTCCTTATGTTGTTTGATTATTGATAAACAGTCGGCAGCAGGAATATTGCGCGCTGTCACTTTAAGAGCAGTACGATTCTGATTTATGGTTTCACTTTCACGTGTCTTTTGATTTTGTTTGTTTATTATATAAATAAGGGGTTAATATGAATAATCACTAAACATCGCGTTTTGACACAAATTTGCATGTATTTGACCATTAAAGCACTCCCATTAAGATGACTTTAGATGTGTGTGCTTGCTCGTCTCTGAGGCTGAGCGCACACACACAATAGCATGCTCTCTTTTGCGCTTTTAAAAACATCAATGATTCGATTGTACATCAATGAATGATGCGCATCCCGTGCTGCAAAAGTTACATTACAGTACGTGCTTTTAGTCATTATCATGTGAAACTGAGCTGTGCAGAGCCACAAATGTGTACAACTGGAAAGGGGGCAGTATATGATGCAATAATCGCTTTATCTCGATTAATGGTTTTTCATAATCGTTAGAAGTCGAAATCGAAACCAAATTTTCTATTAATTGCACTGCCCTATCTGATGACACGTAATTTCGTTCTGCATTACAATTTATTGTGATGTTTTGAAAGACAATAAAGGAAAATGAACTGAATATTTCCCCCAAGTGTTGTTTTTTCAACATATTTTTCAACATAATTGTTTTAATAATAATCTTAGCAGTTTTTTTATTCCAGCCAAACAGAAAAAGACGTTCTCCAGAAGAAAAATGTAATTGGAAATGCTGTGAAAAATACTTTGTTAAATATCACTGTTAAATATTTGTAATATTATACAAATTTCACTTTACCTGTGTCTAAAACTGTATGTACAGTATTGAGATGCATTTTTGTCAATCCAATCACAACTATGTGATGCTAAATACAGATGTAAGCCAGTTCTGAATTGTTTGGATCTTGTCCACCTTTGGCCACTTCCAGAAGTACAGTAGTTGATAATGCATTCGATTTGACTGCATTCATGGTGTAAATATTCATTTTTTCTAATGCATTTGAACAGTAGGTAGACTTTCTCTACCTACCACCGTAATTCTTAAACATTGAAAGGATATTTGATAACTTTATTTGAATTTGTGCATATTTAAACTTTGCACAGCAAGGTTTGATGTCACTGAAGTCATTGATTCTGTGTTTTGTTAAAGGGGGGGAACGTAAGGTGTCACCAGGAAAGATGCCCACCTACTAACTGTCCAGTTCCCACTCCTGCGCCTCCTAACCAATGCTGCCCAACGTGCAGAGGTGAGACACACAGCATTCATTCATTCATTCATTCATTCATTCATTCATTCATTCATTCATTCATTCATTTTCTTCTCGGCTAAGTCCCTTTATTAATCTGGGGTCGCTACAGCGGAATGAACCACCAACTTATCCAGTATATGTTTTACACAGCGGATGCCCTTCCAGCCACAACCCAACATTGGGAAACACCCATAAACTCTCATTCACACACATACATTATGGACAATTTAGCTTATTCAATTCACCTATAGCACATGTCTTTGGACTGTGGGGGAAACCGGAGCACCCGGAGGAAACCCACACCAACATGGGGAGAACATGAAAACTACACAGAAATGCCAACTGAAGCTCGAACCAGCGACCTTATTGCTGTGAGGCAACAGCGCTACCCACAATATTTTATATTTTTAATTATCATTAACTATTAATGATAATTAAAAATATAAACTATAATTGATGACAAGTGACCGTAAAGTCATTTGTAATGTAACAAAAGATTTATATTTACATTCTACGTACAATTTAGTGTTTGTCAGACACTTTTAAATTGACTGAATTAAAATTTTGTGACTTACAAATGAGAACAGTACATAGCATAATTGAATATATTAAATTAATTTCATAATTCCTAGCTAGTCTAATGTAATGCAGCATACTATACATGAAGAAAAATGTAAATAGTAAAAGGATTGTTAGTATAAAAATATAATTAAAGCAATATTGAATAGATAAAGAGTGTTGGTATTTAAATGTTGTATGCAAGAAACATCTCATGGATGCATTTGGGACACATCATTGGGTGTTTCGGGTCTCTCAACATCATACACTCTCACCCGGGTGACCCAGCCGGGGTTGATCAAGTCCCGACTTGCATTCCAGTAGCAGTCTACGGATCCGCCCTCTTAATCCACTGCCACCTTGTGGCCTTCTCTGCGGCTTCGCTTGCGGATCGAATGGCCCTTTTCTTTGCCACCCCTGTAATGCCCAAAACGACTGAGAACTTTGCAAAGTGAACGCTCTGCAAAGCCTCTACATCCTACTTCTATGGGCTCATAGAAAGCTCTCCAGCCTCTCTCCCTGCACTCCTCCACTAGTTCCTGGTACTCAGTGCGATTCCTCTCATTTGCTTCTTCAATACACTCTTCCCAAGGCACTGTAAGCTCCAGAATGATTAGCTGTCTTGAAGCTTCTGAGATAACTATAATGTCTGGGCGGAGACGTGTTGTTGCAATGGGATGAGGGAACCTCAGCTGTTTTCCCAGGTCGACCTCCAGCTGCCAGTCCGAGGCTTTGTGAAGGAGGCCTGTTGTTAATTGTGTTTTTTTTTTTTTTAAATGTATTTATTTTTTTATATAAAAATAGTAAAGAAATTTTTTTTTATTTCTTCAGAAAATAGTAAGCAGTAAAACTGTTTTTAACATAAGTAATAAAAACAGTAAGTTTTTCTAGCAAAATTATTTCTGTAGACCGCAGTAATGATACTGAATAATATATATTTGAATAGAAAACAATTATTTTACATTGTAATAATATTACATAGTATATAACATTTTAAATACCTATACATTGAATTTTCACTGTATTTTTGATCAGATGGATGCATCATTGTGTGTGTTGATTCGGTGTCTGTGTTTGTAGGTTGTGTGTGGAATAACAATCAATATGAGGAGGGATCCACATGGGTTGATGGTGAACAGACGTGTTCTTGTGTTGGAGGACAGGTGACGTGTCGTCTGAACTGTGCACCCACTCCTGAGTCCTGTCTGGAGCCCATAGTGACAGGTAAAGAGAGAGAGAAGAAAAGATGAAGACAAGACTAGAGAAAATGTTTGAACCATTTTGTCCATGTGGCTGCATGGTTTTCAGACAGCATATGTGAAGTCTAGATGTTAATTGATATGATTTTTTCACCTAAGTACAGTATGTGTTAAAAATGTGTTGCAAGCAGGTTAGGATTTTTCAAATTTACCTTTAAATGTTAAAATATAGTGCTTTATAGCTATTTCAATGGGCAAGAAAATATATTTTCAATTTTAAAAATGTTTATTTAATACTGAAAAAAGAAATAAACACTGAATATCTTACTAGTACCGGGTTGGACCCCTTTTGCCTTCAGAACTGCCTTAATCCTTCGTGGCATAGATTCAACAAACTGGAAATATTCCTCAGAGATTTTGGTCCATCACAAAGTTGCTCCAGATTTGTCGGCTGCACATCCATGAGCCGAATCTCCCGTTCCACCACATCCCAAAGATGCTCTATTAGATTGAGTTCTGATGACTGTGGAGGCCATTTGAGTACAGTGCACTCATTGTCATGTTCAAGAAACCAGTCTGAGATGATTCGCGCTTTATGACATGGCGCGTTATCCTGCTGGAAGTAGCCATCAGAAGATGGGTACACTGTGGTCATAAAGGCATGGACATGGTCAGCAACAATGACACAATGCTCAATTGGTACTAATGGGCCCAAAGTGTGCCAAGAAACCCCTACACCAGGGGTGTCCAAACTCGGTCCTGGAGGGCCGGTGTCCTGGAGAGTTTAGCTCCAACCCTAATCAAACACACCTGAACCAGCTAATCAAACTCTTACTAGATGCTAGAAACTTCCTGGCAGGTGTGTTGAAGCAAGTTGGAACTAAACTTAGCAAGACACCGGCCCCCCCAGGACACTTGGACACTTTGGACACTCCTGCCCTACACCCTTACACCACCAGCCTGAACTGTTGAAAAAGGCAGGATGGATCCATGCTTTCATGGTGTTGATGCCAAATTCTGACTCTACCATCTGAATGTTTCAGCAGAAATTGAGACTCATCAAACCAGGCAACGTTTTTCCAATCTTCTATTGTCCAATTTTGGTGCGCCTGTGCGAATTGTAGCCTCAGTTTCCTTTTCTTAGCTGTCAGGAGTGGCACCTGGTGTGGTCTTCTGCTGCTGTAGCCCATCCGCCTCAAGGTTGGACGTGCTGTGTGTTCAGAGATGCTCTTCTGCAGACCTCGGTTGTAACGAGTGGTTATTTGAGTTACTGTTGCCTTTATATAAGCTGGAACCAGTCTGGCCATTCTCCTCTGACCTCTGGCATCAACAAGACGTTTGCGCCCACAGAATTGCCGCTCACTGGATATTTTCTCTTTTTCGGACTATTCTCTGTAAACCCTAGAGATGGTTGTGCGTGAAAATCCCAGTAGATCAGCAGTTTCTGAAATACTCAGACCAGCCCGCCTGGCACCAACTACCATGCCATGTTTAAAGTCACTTAAATCACCTCCCCATTCTGATGCTTGAACTGCAGCAGATCGTCTTGACCATGTCTACATGTCTAAATGCATTGAGTTGATGCCATGTGATTGGCTGATTAGAAATTTGTATTAACAAACAGTTTGACAGGTGTACCTAATAAAGTGGCTGGTGTGTGTGTGTGTGTGTGTGTGTGTGTGTGTGTGTGTGTGTGTGTGTGTGTGTGTGTGTGTGTGTGTGTGTGTGTGTGTGTGTGTGTGTGTGTGTGTGTGTGTGTGTGTGTGTGTGTGTGTGTATGTATGTATGTGTATATATATATATTGATTAATTGTAATTGATTATTATATGACAGGTGGTGACTGTGGCCAGTGCCAATATGGAGAGTATGTGTATGAAAATGGCCAATTGTTCCAGGACCCGCAGGATCCCTGTGTGACGTGCACCTGTCAGGTAAAAAAAAAATAATGAGATAATAGATTTTGCACTTCATGAATGTTTATTACCAGGCTTTAAATATACATCTCAACTCAAAATATATCATAGGTAATTCATTATTTCATGCTTTAAATACCCCTTTTTGAGTGGAAGCAAAAATATCTCTTTACATGCAGATGAGCTGGGTTTGGGTTTAGGGGTAGGGGTCGGTTAAGGTGACGTAATTATGATTTGTATAGTATATAATATATTATGCCAGTGGAAAATTATCATAAACCACCAAAACAAGTATGCCTATGTCATTCACTGCGTGTTCAGCGCAAATGGCCGCTAAATGTAAAATATCTGTTGCTCATTCGCAGGAAGACGATGAAGGCTCTTGTGTTGAGCCCAATGAGCCTTATATCCAAAGGTTTACACATGAGCATTATGAGAGCATTTGTTTTATAAGACCCCTTTTGATGGTCACATAATTCTGAAAATTTAAGTTGTTATAGAAAATGCTTTATGGTGATTATTCAATACAATGACCTAAATGATTATTATATTACTTGTTTCAGTGAAGTTTAATTTTAAACTAATTTCGAGAGAAGCACGTGCTCATGATTGACCCAGCTGGCCCACATTAGCTAATCATGATCCTCCAATCAAAGGATCCCACGTCACTATATATATATATATATATATATATCCTCATTTCCCTATTACAACTATCTTCGTCTGGAAGAAACCCCCCTCCTCCCCTTCTTCCACCTTTATCCAGAATGGCCGGCATGGTGGCCCAGTGACTAGCACTGTTGCCTCACAGCAAGAATACCAATGGCGTTGGGTCCTCGCTGGGCCATCTGGTATTTCTGTGCGGACTTTGCATGTTCTCCCCGTGTCCGCGTTGGTTTCCCCTGGCTTCCCCGGTTTCCTCCCACCATCCAAATATGCTCTATATTATAGATAAAATAAGCCTAAATCTTCTTTCTAATGTCTTATTCTTGGGAAGTTCACCTTGGCCTCAGCAGCGGGGGAGTTTGAGATTGACCTGAGCCCAATTTTCCCTCGCCCTGCGAAAGGGGGGAGCCCTGGGCTCGAGGATCCCTTGAGCTCAGGGCTCTCTCCCAGGACAGCATGCCAAACAAGCTATGTATAAATCATGAGCTAAGTGTAAACTCTTGAATTAGTTCACATTGTTATTTGGTTATTATTACACTTGGTATGCTTTTTATAACGTTTACAAATATGGTCCTTTTAAACCATTATGTGTATGTGTGATCTTTTAATAGCGCCTCTGTAGGCGAGAATCGATACTGCACTGCAATACACACTCGCGCCAAATTTTCGAGTAGGCTCTGTCTGCTGACTGTAAAGGCTGATTTATACTTCTGCGTCAACGTACATGCGTGTACTCTGGCGAAGCCTACGCGTAGTCACATAGTCATCGCCATGGCCGTGGCCGATGCTGACGTGCACCTCTCAAAAAATGTAACTACACGTCGCAAGGACACGTAGCCCAAGCTCTCTGATTGGTCGGCTTGGTATCGCTGACGAGTGTGGGTGGGGGTGAGAGCTGCGTGAGCCTGATGGAGCGCAGTGGAGTACAGTGAAGGAGCTTCAGATGGAAACTGTTGTTTTGTGTTTACCTTATGATTAAAGTTGTTGCACGTTCGCCAATTCCTGCCTCTGAATGAGCGAGTTTGAGCCACTTGTACATTAAGGTAGCGTTCATAAAAAACAAAACACCAGCGAAGAAACTCGACACAGAGGAACATAAAAACCCTCTCCCAGCTAGCGTTTTGGAAGTGTTATTGCAGAGCAACACAAACAGCGCACAGAAGTATAAATGCACAGCAATGCGCAAGGCATGCGCCGTGGGTCACACCGATCACTCGACACAGAAGTATAAACCAGGCTTAAGACAGGGGCTTAACATGAAGGGGGGCGTAACTAAAAGTTAACAAGACCCCCGTGTCAAAGTTATGTTGTCGACAATATGGCGCTGTACCCATCACAGTTATTAACATGTACACCTACCCCAATCCTAATCCCAACCATCATAGTTATTAACGTCTACACCTCCCCCAACCCTAAACCCAAGCGTCACAGTTATTAAGGTCTGCACCTACTCCACTGTGCACGTAGAGCTGCGAGTTGTGGAGGCTTTCATACTTGACGCGCTCGCCATTTGCAACCACAGGGGGCGACCCCGAGTAGGCTAACTGTCATGACAAAACGGACGAAGAAGTCAGTGAGTGGAGTTGCATAGATGTAATAATATATCAAATGACTTGGTTGTGAATAAATTTGGAGAAAACTTATGAAAGCATTTCTCTGTTAAGCATTTCCACCATCTTGCCATCTGGCATGGTACAATGGGGTCTCGATAACTGCTAGTTACGCCTCTACTACAAGTTACACCCCTTTTATGTTACGCCCCTGTCTTGCAGTCTGCAGACAGATACACTTGAAAATGTACACAATTTCGTGTGTGTGTGTAGGACGGTCAGACAAGGTGTGTTCTCCCAGCATGTCCTGCAGTGACGTGTGTTAATCCGTACACTCCTCCTGGAGAGTGTTGTCCTCGCTGTCCTCCAGGTAAACGTTCACTAACTGACCCCGCATTACTTCATCTCAGCTCTGCATGCTAACAGTTATTGTCTCCTCTGCTCAATTTCTTCAGTTCAGGACTGTGAGTATGATAACCGCATCGTTACTAATGGAGACACATTCCCAAATCCTGGCAATCAGTGTTTGGATTGTGTTTGCACTGATGGACATGTGGATTGTGGGAATCATGAGTGTCCGAAGCCAAACTGCAACTATCCCCGACCCGGGACCTGCTGCCAGAACAACTGCAACGGTGCTTGAATTACTTTTGGTTAAATTTGTGTCAACGTTTTCCTCTTAGGAGGGCATATTTTGGCTTGCCTTTTAAAATGTGTTTGTCGTCCTTTAATTTAGCAGACATGTTTGCATAAACTTGAGTTTTGATAGTTAAGTGCTTTGAAAATGCAGTTAAATCAACATCAACTAATAATTATGACAGTAAATTTAATAATAATCTCAGAATATGACATAAATATGTGATGGCACGATTTTTGAGGGTATTTAATCACATGGTTATTTCTGCATGCTTGTATTTTATTCAGCAGCGTTGCTAGAAATAAAGCTCTACTGGGGCACAGCTCCCCATGCAAAAAAATAAAATAAAAAATTATATATATATATATATATATATATATATATATATATATATATATATATATATATATATATATATATATATATATATATATATATATATATATATATATAAAAGTATCATTGTTATTATACAATTATTATTCAAAATAAATAACAGAAATTAATCCTAAATGTAACTGGAATACAATCTAGACACAACTGGAGTGACGCTCAGATAATTTAAGAAATCTTTAGCATGAATATTAATTTTATTAGAATAAAATTCTATAGACAATTCTATAGAATACAAAATATATTTTATAGAACTATCTGTTGTTTGTTGTCTTAGACCCGACTCATGGCCGAGAATCAGGTTTATAAGTCTTACCTCCCTAGCCGACTCGTTATCCCTCGTTTTTGCTTCATACAAAAAAATCTATCAGAAGCCATGCTTAGTCAAAATAAGTTCATCATCACATTATTTAAACTTTGTTCTGTCAACTAGCAAAACTCACTGCGTGCCAACACCTCCGCATAAAAGACTGTTAAGCCGGTTTCAAAACGCATGAGCGGCGCGGCTATTTTTCCGGCGTGCATGTTCACAACCGGGACTTACACCGGGAGCAGAGCAGTGCGTCAGTATCAAGCAGGAGCGGTGCGTGAGGCGCGCAGGTATGCTTTTTTTTTCTGCGCACATGCTCAGTTTGCTTTTTGATTAAACTACATTGCTTCCACCAGTGTTGGTTCGGTTGCACATAGAGAATAACATCTTTATTCTGGGATTACCACTCTTAATAAATACACTTGCCTATAAAATAAATCATATCTCAAAGCTTTTACTGGGGCACTGGCAATTTTTACTAGGGCACGTGCCCAGTAAATGGGGTCTAGCGACGCCCCTGATTTTATTTATTTATTTATTTTTCATTTTTGACATTTTTTTTTCTGAAAGTGCTTTAAAAGAACATGTACAATTGAGTTGAGTCAGGTGACATTAAAATAAATACATATAAGTAGACATAAGAGAGTATACTGCATAAACCAGTCGAACTAGTGACCTTCTTGCTGTGAGGCTAGTTTTTAGGTTTTAAATATATTAGTTAAAGTTTATTTTGAGTTGATTTAGTAATAAATGTCCTCCTCCTTTCATCAGGATGCAATTATGCAGGTAATGAGTATCTGAATGGAATGGAGTTTCCACATCCAGTAGACAATTGCAGGACATGTCGTTGCACCGTAAGTGCCTTTTTCCTCATACAGTTTAGTTTAATTTAATTTAAAAAATAATAATAATTTAATTTATTCATTCATTCATTTTCTTTTCGGCTTAGACCCTTTATTAATCAGGGGTCGCCACAGCGGAATGAACCGGCAACTTATCCAGGACATGTTTTACGCACCGGTTGCAACCCATCACTGGGAAACACTCACACACTTTCATTCACACTCATACACTACGGACAATTTTAGCTTACCCAATTCACCTGTACTGCATGTTTTTGGACTTGTGGGGGAAACCGGAGCACCTGGAGGAAACCCACGCGAACGCAGGGAGAACATGCAAACTCCACACAGAAAAGCCAACTGACCCAGCCGAGGCTCGAACCAGCGACCTTCTTGCTGTGAGGTGACAGCACTACCTACTGTGCCACCGAGGCGCCCTCTTAATTTATATAATTTAATTTATTTTAATTTAATTTAAACTTATTTTATTTTAGTTACCTATTCATTTATTTCACTTTAATTTTAGTTTAATTAATTTAATTACATTTAATTCAAATTAATTTAATTTAATCTAATTGAATCTAATTTTATTTAAATTTATTTAATTTTTTTAAGGAGTTTGCATGTTCTCCGCCCGTTCGCGTGGGTTTCCTCAGGGGGCTCAGGTTTCCCCCACAGTCCAAAGACATGTGGTACAGGTGAATTGGGTAGGCAAAATTGTCCGTAGTGTATGAGTGTGAATGAGTGTGTGTGGATGTTTCCCAGAGATGGGTTGCAGCTGGAAGGGCATCTGCTGCATAAAAACATATACTGGATAAGTTGGCAGTTCATTCCGCTGTGGCAACCCCAGATTAATAAAGGGACTAAACCGAAAAGAAAATGAATGAATCAATGAATGAATGAATAATTAATTAAATTAAATTGTAATTAATTTAATTTATATAATTAAATTTATTTTAATTCATTCTAATTTAATTTTCATTTAATCTAATTTTATTTTAATTTATTTTAGTTATCTATTCATTTATTTCAATTTAATTTTAATTTTATTTAATTTAATTACATTTAATCAACTTTTATTTTATTTTTATTTTATTTTATTTATCTATTTATTTATTAATTTTAAGTTAATTTAATTTAGCCTTATGTAATCTAATTCAATTCAATTTATTTTATTTCATTCTAATTTTATTGTATTTTATTTAAATTTATTTTAGTT